>JANJGN010002327.1:0-76206 GCA_026770705.1 Isurus oxyrinchus
CACCCCCACCCAACACCTACCCCCCACCCAAAACCCACCCACCCAACACCCCACCCAACACCCACCACCCACCCCCCACCCAACACCCACCCACCCAACACCCACACAACACCCACCCACCCACACCCCCACCCAACACCCACCCACCCCCACCCACACCCCCACGCAACACCCACCCCCCACCCTCCCACCCACCCACCCAACACCTACCCCCCACCCTCCCACCCACCCACCCAACACCTACCCAACACCCATCCACCCAACACCCACCCACCCACCCCCCCCAACACCCACCCAACCACCCACCCAACACCCACCCACCCACACACCCACCCAACACCCCCACCCAACCCCCACCCACCCACACCCACCCAACACCCACCCACCCAACACCCACCCATCCACACCCCCACCCAACACCCACCCACACCCCCACCCAAACACACACCCACCCACCCAACACCCACCCACCCACCCCCACCCACACCCCCATGCAACACCCACCCCCCTCACCCCCACCCACCCACCCAACACCCACCCCCACCCACACCCCCACCCAACACCCACCCACCCACCCAGCCCCAACCCAACACCCACCCACCCCCCACCCAACACCCACCCCAACCTAACACCCACCCACCCACCCCACCACCCAACACCCCCACCCAACACACACCCACCCACCCAACACACCCACGCAACACCCCACACCCCCACCCACACCCCCACCAACACACACCCACCCACACCCCCACCCAACACACACCCACCCACAGCCCCACCCACACCCCCACCCAACCACCCCCACCCAACACCCACCCACCCACACACCCACCCAACACCCACACCCCCACCCAACACCCACCCACCCAACACACCCACCCAACACCCACCCACCCACACCCCCACCCAACACCCCCACCCAACACCCACCCACCCACACCCCCACCCAACACACCCACCCACCCAACACACCCACCCACACCCCCGCCCAACACCCACCCACCCACACCCCCACCCAACACCACCCACACACACCCCCACCCAAAACCCCCACCCACCCACACCCCCACCCAACACCCCCACCCAACACCCACCCACCCCCACCCCCACCCAACACCCACCCACCCAACACCCCCACCCAACACCCACACCCCCACCCACAACCCCACCCAACACCCACCCACCCACACCCCCACCCAACACCCACCCACCCACACCCCACCCAACACCCACCCCCACCCAACACCCACCCCACCCCACACCCCCCACCCAGCACCCACACCCCCACCCAACCTCCACCCACCACACACCCACCCAACACCCACCCACCCACACCCCCCACCCAACACCCACCCACCCAACAACCCCACCCAACACCCCCACCCACACCCCCACGCAACACCCACCCACACCCCCACCCACACCCCCACCCAACACCCACCCACCCAACACCCCCACCCAACACCCACACACCCACACCCCCATCCACAACCCCACCCAACACCCACCCACCCACCCACACCCCCACCCAACACCCACCCACCCACACCCCACCCAACACCCACCCCCACCCAACACCCACCCACCCACACCCCCCACCCAGCACCCACACCCCCACCCAACACCCCCACCCAACACCCACCCACCCAGCACCCACCCACCCACACCCCCACCCAACACCCACCCACCCAACACCCCCACCCACTCACACCCCCACCCAACACCCACCCACCCACACCCCCAACCAAAACCCCCACCCACCGATCACCCACCCACCCACACCCCACCCAACACCCACCCACCCACACCTCACCCAACACCCACCCACCCACACCCCACCCAACACCCCCTACACCCCCACCCCCTAACCCCACCCCCACCCCCTACACCCCCACCCCCTACCCCCCCAACCCCTACACCCCAACCCCTCCCCCACCCCCTACACCCTACACCCTACCCCTACACCTCTACACTCCACCCCCTACACCCCTACACCCTACCCACACCCCTACACCCCAACCCCTACACCCCAACCCCTACACCCCCACCCCCTACACCCATACACCCCAAACCCTACACCCCCACCTCCTACACCCCTACACCCCAACCCCTACACCCCCACCCCCTACACCCCAACCCCTACACCCCACTCCCAACCCTTACACCCCCACCCGCTACACCCCCCACCCCCACCCCTTACACCCCATCCATTACACCCCACCCCCAACCCCTACACCCTACCCCCACCCCCTACACCCCCACCCCCTACACCCCTACACCCCACCCCCGACACCCCCACACCCTACACCCCTACACCCTACACCCCACCCCCTACAACCCACCCCCACCCCCTACACCCCACCTCCTACACCCCTACACCCCCACCCCCTACACCCCTACACGCCACACCCTACACCCACACACCCTACACCCCTACACCCATACACTCCCACCTCCTACACCCCCACCCCCTACGCCCCTACACCTCCACCCCCTACAACCCAACCCACCCCCTACACCCCTACACCCCACCCTCTACACCCCCACACCCTACACCCCTACACCCCACCCCCTACAACCTACCCCCACCCCCTACACCCCACCCCTACACCATACACCCCACCCCCTACAACACACCCCCCACCCCCTACACCACACCCTCACCGCCTACACCCCCACCCCCTACACCCCCAAACCCTACACCCCTACACCCCCACCCCCTACACCCCCACCCCCTACACCCCTACATCCCACCCCCTACACCCCACTCCCTACAACCCTACACCCCACCCCCTACACCCCCCCTACAACCCTACACCCCACACCTTACCCCCTACACCCCACCCCCTACACCCCTACACTCCCATTCCCTACACCCTACACCCCACCCCCGACACCCCTACACCAGACCCCCTACACCCCCTACACCCCTACACCCCAACCCTACACCTCACCCCCTACACCCCTACAACCCTACACGCCCACCCCCTACACCCCCACCCCCTGCACCCCACACCCACCCCCTACACCCCACCTCCACCCCCTACACCCCCACCCCCTACACCCCACCCCCTACACCCCTACACCCCCACCCCCTAAACCCCACCCCCACCCCCTGCACCCCCACCCCCTACACCCCTACACCCCACCCCCTACACCCCACCCCCTACACCCCTACACCCCCACCCCCTACACCCCTACACCCCCATCCCCTACACCCCACCCCCTACACCCCTACAACCCCACCCCCTACACCCCAGCCCCTACACCCCTACACCCCACTCCCAACACCCCCACCACCTACACCCCTATACCCCACCCCTACAACTCTACACCCCACCCCCTACACCCCAGCCCCTCAACCCCTACACCCCACCCCCTACACCCCCACCACCTACACCCCACCCTCACCCCCACCCCCTACACCCCCACCCCCTACTCCCCTACACCCCCACCCCCTATACCCCTACACCCCCACCCCTTACACCCCACCCCCACCCCCTACACCCCCACCCCCTACTCCCCTACACCCCCACCCCCTACACCCCTACACCCCAGCCCCTACACCCCTACACCCCAACACCTACACCCTCACCCCCTACACCCCACCCCCTACATCCCTACACCCCATTCCCTTCAACCCTACAACCCACCCCCTACACCCCACCCCCTACACCCCTACACTCACCCCCTACACCCCTACACCCCCACCCCCTACACCCCTACACTCCAACCCCCTACAACCCACCCCCTACACCCCTACCCCCCACTGCCTACACCCCTATGCCCCACCCCCTACACCCCACCCCCTACACCCCCACCCCCTACACCCCTACACCCCCACCCCTTACAACCCTACACCCCCACCCCCTACACCCCACCCCCTTCACCCCCTACACCCCTACACCCCCACCCCCTACACCCCCACCCCTACACTCTCACCCCCTACACCCCTACACCCCAACCCCTACACACCTACACCCCCACCCCTACACCCCCTACACCCCTACACCCCCAACCCCTACACCCCCACCCCTACACCCTCACCCCTTACACCTCTACACCCCAACCCCTACACACCTACACCCCCACCCCCTACACCCCAACCCCTACACCCCCACCCCCTACACCCCTACACCCCCACCCCATACACCCCCACCCCCTACACCCCCACCCCCTACACCCCAACACCCCCTACACCCCCACCCCCTACACCCCCACCCCGTACACCCCTACACCCCCACCCCCTACACCCCCACCCCCTACAACCCCTACACCCCCACCCACTCAACCCCCACCCCCTACACCCCCACCCCCTACAACCCCTACACCCTCACCCCCCACCCCCCCGCCACCCCCAAATCCTACACCCCCACCCGCTACACCCACACCCCGTACACCCCCAGCCTCTACAACCACCCCCACACTCCCACCACATTCACCCCCACCTGCTGAACCCACAAGCGCTGAACCCACACCCCCACCCCCTAAACCCCCACCCCTATACCCCCACATACTACACCCCCACCCACCACCCTCTCCACCCCTACAGCCCCACCCCTTACACCCCCACCCATTACACCCCCTATACCCCACTCCCTACACCCCTACATCCCACCCCCTACACCCCTACACCCCCATCCCTACACCCCTACACCCCTACACCCCCTACATCCCCACCCCTAGACCCCCACCCTCCACACCCCCACCCTTTACACCCCCAACTCCTACACTCCCCACCCCCCACCTCCTACACCCTCACCCACTACAACCCCACCCACTACCACCCCCACCCTCCACATCCCCACCCCTACACCCCAACCACTACAGCCCCACCCTCACCCCCTACACCCCAACCCCTACTTGCTACACCCCCACCCATTACACCCACTACACCCCCACCACCTACAGCCCAACCAGCTACACCCCCCAGGCCCTACGCCCCCACCCACTACACCCCACCCTCTACATATCCCACCCCTTACACCGCCCACCCCCTAAACCCACATGGGTCTATACCCCCCATACACCCCCACCCGCTGCACCCCCACCCGTTACATCCCCTATACGACCAGCCTGCAGGCCTCCCAACTTCTACATCCCCACCCCTAGACCCCCACCCTCCACACCCCCACCCTCTAAACCCCCCACGCCCTACGCCCCCACCCACTACACCCCACCCTCTACACCCCACCCTCTACACATCCCACCCCTTACACCCCACTCCCCCTAAACCCCACCCATCTACACCCACACCCCCTACACCTCCCACCCACCAGGCCCCCCACCCCCTACACCCCCACCCCCTACACCACCACCCCCTACACCACCACCCACTGCACCCCACACCCCCTACACCCACACCTACTACAACCCCACCTGCTGCACCCGCTCACACTACACCCCTACCCCCTGTATCCCCACACACAACACCCGCACCCACTACACCTCCACCGACTATTCCCCATCCACAACATCCCCACCCCCTCAAGCCCCCTCCCTCGACACACCTATCCACTACACCCACACTCCCTACAGCTCCCACTCTCTACAGCCTCACCCACTGCATCACCACCCACTACACCCACACCCACTATGCCCCCACTTCCTACACCCCCACCCTCTACACACACCACACCGTACACACCCACCCACTACACCCTCACCCACTACACCCCCACCCTCTACACACACCACACCCTACACCCCCACCCACTACACCCTCACCCACTACACCCCCACCTGCTACACCCTCACCCTCTACACACCCCACACTCTACACCCTCACCCACTACACCCCCACCTGCTACACCCTCACCCACAACATCCCCTTCCACTTCACCCCCACCCTCTGCCCTCACACCCGTTACACCCTCACCCCCTACACCCACGAGCCCTGCACCCACACCCGGTACACACCCACCCCCTACACCCTCACCCCCTGCACCCACACCCGGTACACCCCCAACCCCTACACCCTCACCCCCTACACCCCCACCCACTACACCCCCACCCCTAAACTCCCACACACTACAACCCCACCCACCACCCCCTCCACCCCTTTACCCCCACCAACTACACCCCCACCCCCTACACCCCCAAACACTACACCCCACCCACCACCCCTATACCCCCACACCCACACCCCCACCCACTGCACCCACACTTGCTACACCCTCACCCACTACACCACCACCCACTACAACCCAACCCATTACCCCCCACCCACTACTCCCCCATCCCCTACACCCCCCACCCACTACAACCACACCTACGACACCCCCACCCCCTACACACCGCAACCCCTACACCCCCACCCACGATACCCCCCTACAACCCACCCCCTAAACCCCCACACACGACACCCCCACCCACTACACCCCACACCCTTTACACCCCCACACAATACACCCCCACCCCCTACACACCCACACCCTACAGCCCCCACCCACTACACCCCCCCAATACACCCCCGCACCACACCCTCACCCACTACACACCCACCCGCTACACCCACACCCCATACAACCCCGGCCTCTACAACCACCACCTACACCCCCACCTGCTGCACCCACACCCGCTGCAACCCCACCCCCTACACCCCCACCCCTACACCCCCACACACTACACACCCACAAACCCACCCATTAAATCCGCACCGCTTACACCTCCATCCACTACACCCTCCATCCCTATAACTGCAGCCCCTACACACCCACCCACTACACCCCCACCCCGTACAACCCCACCCCCTACAACCCAAACCCACCCCCTCCAACCCCACACACCCACCCACTACACCCCCACCCCTTACACCACCCACCCGTTGCACCCCCAACCCCTACACCCCCCACCCACAACACCCCCATCCCCTACACCCCCCACGCCCACTCCCTACACCCCCACCCCCTACAGCCTCCCACACCCTACACCCCACCCACACACCCCAACCCCCCAACCCACCCCCACCCCCTACAACCCACCCTCTACACCCACAACCCCTACATCCCAACCCAATACACCCCCACCCCCTACACCCCCGCCACCCTCTACACCCCCACCCCCTACACCCCCACCCATTACACCCCCCACCCTTTACACCCCCACACCATACACCCCCACCCCCTACACACCCACTACCCTACAGCCCCCGCCCACTACACCCCCCCAATACACCCCCACACCACACACCCACCCGCTACACCCACACTCCGTACACCCCCGGCCTCTACAACCATCCCCACACTCCCACCACCTACTCCCCCACCTGCTGCACCCACACCCGCTGCACCCCCACCCACTACACACCCACACCCCCACCCACTAAATCCACACCCCCTACACCTCCATCCACTACACCCTCCATCCCTGTAACCGCAGCCCTTACACCCACACCCGCTACACCCCAGACCCTACACCCCCACCCACTACCCACTCACCCCTACACCCCCACCCCTACACCCACACCCGCTACATCCACACCCCGTACACCCCTGGCCTTTACAACCCCCCCACGCCCCCACCACCTAACCCCCACCTGCTGCACCCACACCTGCTGCACGCCCACCTACTACATACGCACACACTACACCCCTACCCCCTGCACCCCCACCCACAATACATGCACCCACTACAAACCCACCGACTGCCCCCACAACATCCCCACCCCCTCAAGCCCCCTCCCTCGACACACCCATCCACTACACCCACACCCCCTACAGCGCCCACTCTCTACAGCCTCACCCACTGCACCCCCACACTCTACACCCACACCTCCTACACCCCCACCCTCTACACACCCCAACCCTACACCCCCACACACTACACCCCCACCCACCATCCTCTCCACCCCTATAACCGCAGCCGTTACACCCACACCCGCTACACCTCCACACCCTACAACCCCTGCCCCTATACCCCCACACACTACAACCCCACCCACCACCCCCTCCACCCCTATACCCCCACGCTCTGCACCCCCACCCACTGCACTCACACCCGCTACAACCCCACCCACTACAAGCCCACCCGCTACACCCCCAACCACTACACCCCCACTCACTACACCCCTCACCCAGTACAACACCACCCACGACACCCCACCCATTATATCCCCAACCCACCAGGCCCCCCAACCCCTACATCCCCACCCCTACACCCCCACCCTCCACAACCCCATTCTCTACACCCCCAACCACTACAACCCCACCCTCCACACCCCCACCCACTAAGCCCCCCACCCCCTACACTCCCACCCCTACCCCCTACACCCCCCACCTCCTACACCCCAACGACTATACCCCCACTCCCACCCCCTACACCCCCTATACCCTCACCCACTACAACCCCCACCCACTACACCCCCACCCGCTACACCCGCACCCACTACACCCCAACCCTTAAACCGCCACTCGCCACACCCTACCCATTACACCCACTACACCCCCCACTGACTGCACCCCCACCCCCTACACCCCAACCAGCTACAACCCCATGCCCTATGCCCCCACCCACTACACCCCACCCTCTACACATCCCACCCCCTAAGTCCCCACCCCCTAAGTCCCCACTCATCTCTACACCCCATACACCCCCACCCGCTACACCCCCACACACTGTAACCCGACCCCATACACACCCACCCCCACCCACACCTCCTAACCCCCCACCCCCTACATCCGCACCAACTACACCCCCAACCCCTACACCCCCACCTGTTACACACCCCACCCTCTACACATCTCACCCCTTACACCCCACACCCCCTAAACCCCACCCATCTACACCCACACCCTCTACACCTCCCACCCACCAAGCCCCCCACCCCCTATACCCCCACCCCCTACACTCCCCACCCCCTACACCACCACCCACTACACCCCACACCCCCTACACCCACACCTACTACACCCCCACCCTTTGCACGCCCACCTACTACATACGCACACACTACACCCCTACCCCCTGCACCCCCACCCACAATACATGCACCCACTACAAACCCACTGACTACTCCCCCACCCACAACATCCCCACCCCCTCAAGCCCCCTCCCTTGACACACCCATCCACTACACCCACACCCCCTACAGCGCCCACTCTCTACAGCCTCACCCACTGCACCCCCACACTCTACACCCACACCTCCTACACCCCTACCTCCTACACCCCCACCTCCTACACCCCCCACCCTCTACACACCCCAACCCCTACACGCCCACCCATACACCCTCACTCCCTACACTCCCCCTACACCTCCACCACCAACACCCCACCCACAGGACGCCGACCCACTACACCCCCACCTGCTACACCTGCACCCACTGCACCCCCACCCACCCACTACACCCCCACCCCCCACACCCCCCACCCACTGCACCACAGGCGCTACACCCCCACCCCCAACACCCCCACCCACTACAACCCTACCCACTACACCCCACCCACTACACCCCCACCCCCCTACACCCACTACACCCTCACCCACGATATCCCCCCCCACACCCCACCCAGTAAACCCCCACACACGACATCCCCACCCACTATACCCCCAATCCACCAGGCCCCCCACTCGCTACACCCCCAACCACTACACCCCAACCACTACAACCCCACCCCCTACAACCCCATCCCACCACCCCAACCCTCTACACCCACACCCCCTACATCCCCACCCCCACCCCCTACACCCACACCCCCTACACCACCCACCCCCTACATCTGCACCCACTATACCCACAATCCACCAGGCCCACCACTCCCTACACCCCCACCCCCTACACCCCCAACTACTACACGCCCACCTCCACCCCTGCACCCCAACCTGCTACACACCCCACCCTCTACAACCTCACCCCCTACACCCTCTACACATTCCACCCCTTACATCCCACATACGCTAAACCCCAACCCATCTACACCCACACCCCCTACATCTCCCCCCACCCCCTGCACCCCACACCCCCTACACCCACACCTACTACACCCCCACCCGCTGCACCCCCACCCCCTACACCCCCACCTACTACGGCCGCACACACTACACCCCAACCCACTGCACCCCCACTCACCACACACCCACCCACTACACCCTCACCGACTACACCCTCACCCACAACATCCCCACCCCATCAAGCCCCCACCCTCGACACCCCGATCCACTACACCCATACCCCCTACAACCCCACTCTCTACATCCTCACCCACTGCACCCCACCCCCTAAACCCACACCCACTACAGCACCACCCCCTACACCCTCACACTCTACACATCCCAACCCCTACACCCCCATCCGTACACCCTCACCCCCTACACCATCCCTACACTTCCACTGCCTACACCCCACCCACTAGCCCCCGACCCACTACACCCCAGCCCCAACACCCCCACCCTCTACACCCCCACCCCTTATACCCCCACCTGCTACACCTACACCCACTGTACCCCCACCCACCCGCTACACCCCCAACCCCTACATCCCCACCTGCTACACCCGCACCCACTACACCCCCATTCTCTACACCCCCAACCCCTAGATCCTCACCCACTACACCCCTACCCACTGCCCCGCACCCTACTACCTCCCAACCTGCTACACCCTCACCCACTACACCCCCACCCGCTACACCCTCATCCACACCATCCCCTCCCACTACAACCCCACCCTCTACACCCCACCCACTGCCACACACCCACTACACTCTTGCCCACTACACCCACACCCGCTACACTCTCACCCACTACACTCCCTCCCACTACACACCCACCGCTACACCCCACCCATTGCCCCCACACCCACTACACCCCTTCCCACGACAACCCCACCCGCTACACCCCTGCCAACTGTCCCCCACCTACTATACCCCCAGGCACAGCCCCCTGCCCCCTACACCCCCACCCGCTACACCCCACCCACTGCCGCCACACTTGCTATACACTCACTCACTATACCCCACCCCCTACACCCTCACCCCTACACCCCCACCCCTAAACTCCTACACACTACAACCCCACCCACCAACCCCTCCACCCCTATACCCCCACCCATTACACCCCCACTCCCTACACCCCCACCCACTGCACCCCCACCCATTACACCCCCTATACCCCAGCCCACTACACCCCCACCCCCTACACCCCCAAACACTACATCCCCACCCACGACCCCTATACCCCCACCCCCCACACCCCCACCCATTGCACCAACACCAGCTACACCCCCCACCCACTAGAACTCCACTCACGACAACCCTACCCCCTACACACCCCACCCCCTACACCCCCACCCACGACACCCCCACCCCCTACACCCCCACCCACTACACCCCCCACCCCCTACACCCCCACCCCAACACCCCCACCCCCTACACCCCAACCACTACATCCCCACCCCCCCTACACCCGCAGCCCACCACCCACACCCCCTACACCCCCAACCCCACCCCCTACACCACCCACCCCCTACATCCGCACCCACTACACCCCCAAACCCTACACCCCCACCTGCTACACCCACCACCCTCTACAACCCAGCCCCTATACCCACCACCCTCTACACATCCCACCCCTTACATCCCACACCCCCTAAACCCCAACCCATCTACAACCACACCCCCTACACCTACCACCCACCAGGCCCCCCACCCCCTACACCCCCATCCACTACACTCCCCACTCCCTATACCCCTACCCACTGCACCCCACATCCCCTACACCCTCACCGACTACTCCCCCACCCACAACATCCCCACCCCCCTCAAGCCCCCACCCTTGACACCCCGATCCACTACACCCATACCCCCTACATTCCCCACTCTCTACATCCTCACCCACTGTACCCCACCCCCTACACCCACACCCACTACACCCTCACCCTCTATAACCCCACCCTCTACACACCCCACCCCCTACACACCCACCCGTACACCCTCACCCCCTACAACCCCCCACACCTCCACCACCTACACCCCACCCACTAGCCCCCGATCCACTACACCCCCACCCACGACAACCCAGCCCCGACAACACCACCCTCTACACCCCCACCCCCTATACCCCCACCTGCTACACCCGCACCCACTGCACCCCCACTCACCTGCTACAACCCCAACCCTTACACCCTCACCCACCACACCCCCACCCACTGCCCCTTACCCTACTACATCTCAACCTGCTACACCCTCACCCGCTACACCCCCACCCGCTACACCCTCACCCACACCATCCCCTCCCGCTACACCCCCACCCTCTACACCCCACCCACTGCCCCCACACCCGCTACACCCCTTCCCACTACAACCCCACCCGCTACACCACCGCCAACTGCCCCCCACCCACTATACCCCCAGGCACTGCCCCCTACGCCCTACACCCCCACCCACTGCCCCTCACCCACTAAACCCTCACCCACTACACTCCCACCCACTGTCCCCATCTCCTACACCCCCGCCCACTACATCACCACCCACTATACCTCTGCCCACTGCCCCCCACCCACTAAACCCCCACCCATTACAACCCAACCAACTGCAACCCTACCCAATACACCCACCACCCACAACAGGTATAGGTCCCACACACACTGACTGTCACTGGGGTGTAGGTTCCACATAACTGACTCTCACTGGGGTACTGGTCCCACACACACTGACTCTCACTGGGGTACGGGTCCCACACACACTGACTCTCACTGGGGTACAGATCCCACACACACTGACTCTCACTGGGGTACAGGTGCCACACACACTGACTCTCACTGGGGTACGGATCCCACACACATTGACTCTCACTGGGGTACGGGTCCCACACAAACTGACTCTCACTGGTGTACGGGTCCCACACACACTGACTCTCACTGGGGTACGGGTCTCACACACACCGACTCTCACTGGTGTACGGGTCCCACACACACTGACTCTCACTGGGGTATGGGTCCCACACACACTGACTCTCACTGGGGTACGGGTCCCACACACACTGACTCTCACTGGGGTACGAATCCCACACACACTGACTCTCACTGGGGTACGGGTCCCACACACACTGACTCTCACTGGGGTACGGGTCCCACACACACTGACTCTCACTGGGGTATGGGTCCCACACACACTGACTCTCACTGGAGTATGCGTCCCACACACACTGACTCTCACTGGGGTACGGGTCCCACACACACTGACTCTCACTGGGGTACGGGTCACACACACACATTGACTCTCACTGGGGTACGGATCCCACACACACTGACTCTCACTGGGGTACGGGTGCCACACACACTGACTCTCACTGGGGTACGGATCCCACACACATTGACTCCCACTGGGGTACGGATCCCACACACACTGACTCTCACTGGGGTACGGGTGCCACACACACTGACTCTCACTGGGGTACGAATCCCACACACATTGACTCCCACTGGGGTACGGGTCCCACACACAGTGACTCTCACTGGGGTACGGGTCACACACACACTGACTCCCACTGGGGTACGGGTCCCACACACACTGACTCTCACTGGGGTACGGGTGCCACACACACTGACTCTCACTGGGGTACGTGTCCCACACGCACTGACTGTCACTGGGACTGCTCATCCGTCCCTCAGCGGGAACTGGGTCTCTCTCTGGGGGCGCCGCCTGAGGCCTTCTCCAGAGACTGAGTCACCCCCCCCCTCCCCTCACCTGGGTGATATCTGCCCCTGTCAGCCACAGCCACATTCCAGGCATGAGCACATCGGGAGCAGGGCGCGGCCGGGAGTCCAGGAATCAAGGCCAACCAACTCCAGCTGCTGCCAACCACAGGCGGAGGCTATTCAGCCCGTCAGGCCTGGTCTGCAATCCCATCAGGATCGCTGCTGGCCTGTGCCCAGACTGTATTGAACTCCCCGCCCGGGACGATGAGAGTATACTGGTGACCCCTGCCCCGCCTCATTGAGGGGGGGGGGGTATGGTTGGTGAGCGCAGAATGAAATGCCCCCCCCGCCCCACCCACCTCTGAAAGGCCGAGAGCTGCCTCAGGGAGCTGAAGAATTTAAACTCAACAAGAACAGACTTAAAAAGAAAAATTCCAGAAAAAAATGCCCACGTATCCGGATGAATCAGCAGGGGCTGGAATTTGTAT
The DNA here is from genome assembly GCA_026770705.1 of Isurus oxyrinchus. Classification (NCBI taxonomy): domain Eukaryota; kingdom Metazoa; phylum Chordata; class Chondrichthyes; order Lamniformes; family Lamnidae; genus Isurus; species Isurus oxyrinchus. Next base: position 14,125 of record JANJGN010002327.1, read on the forward strand.
GGAAAGGTTTTAATGTCCTTTTTTAAACGTTCACCTCGGAAACTTCACCTGACCCTGATCGCCAGCTTTCTCGTGCCCGATCGGGTAAAGCCGCACCCAACCCCCCCTCCCCCACCCCCATCCCCCCCACCCCCCACCGCCTTCTACCCCGTGGGATAGAGCAGGGCAGCCAGACTAACTGGATAACTCCCTCAAAGAGCCAGCACAGGCGTGCCGGGCCAAATGGCCTCCTTGCCTGCTGTTCAACTCTGGATACATGTTTGAAGGCATCACGAAACAGTTCTGCACATCATTAACCTTTCCTCAGGGAATGCACTTTCTCTTTGAGTCTTTAACAATCAGGGTCATTTCCTTATGGATTTATTTACAAGGCATCGGAATTGTCCCTAATCTGTTAATTGCTTCTCAGAGTCTAGACGGCGCAAATAAGACTCTCTGTTCCCTCTGGCAGGCCCAGGCTGCTCCTTAAATATAAAATATCTAAATGGCAGAATCGCTGAACAGCAATGCAGAGGCACCAGGTGTCAGCTGTGGCTCAATGGCTATCTCCCCCCCTCTCTCCCCCTCTCTCCACCTCTGCCTGTCAGTCTCTCTAGATTTCTCTGTCTCTCTTTATCTCTCTCTCTCTCTCCCTCCACCTGTCTTTCTCCCTCCATCTCTGTCTCTCCCTCTCTCTCTCTCTTTCCCTCCATCTCTCCATCTCTGTCTGTCAGTCTCTCTCTCTCTCTGCCTCTCTCTTTCATTATGTTTCTGTCCCTCTCTCTCTTTCCTTTCTCCCTGTCAGTCTCTCTCCCTCTCTCCATTTCTCCCTGTCAGTCTCTCTCCCTCTCTCTCTCTGTCTCTGGGCAGGATTATCTGGTCCCACCAAAAGTCAATGGACTTTTGGCTGGGCCACCTAATCCACCACAGCAGGTGTGGAAAATCCTGGTATATCTCTCTCTCTCTCTGTCTCTGTCTGTCTGTCTCTCTGTTTCTGTCTCTCTCTCTCTCTGTCTGTCTCTCTGTCTGCCCCTCTGTCTATCTCTCTGTCTCACTCTCTCTTTCTCTCTCTCTGTCTCTCTCTCTATCTCTCTCTGTCTGTCTCTCTCTGTCTGTCTCTCTGTCTGCCTCTCTGTCTCTGTATGCCTCTGTCTCTCTTTCTCTCTTTCTCTCTCTGTCTCTGTCTCTCTCTCTCTCTCTGTCTGTCTCACTTTGCCTGTCTCTCTTTCTGTATCTATCTCTGTCTCTTTCACTCTCTGTCTCTCTCACTTGCAGATCTGAGTCAAGGTTTATCGGCTCGAGCTCCACTCCAGAGTCTTGAACCCCATAATCTTGTCTGATGTTCCGCCCAGGAAATGCTGCAGTGCCAGAAGTGCTGTCTTTCAAACGAGACATTAAATCGAGGCCACTTGGGTGGATGTAAACAATCCCAGGGCTGCTACTTGAAGGCCGTTCTTCTCCTGTGCCCTGGGACCAATAATCTTTCTCTCTCCATCAATGCTGCTCAGTCAGATTATCTGTTGTGTTGCTGTGAGTGGGATCTTGCTGTGCGCAGATTGGCTGCGGTGTTTCTTACATTGCAACAGCAGCAACGCCACCAACAGGTGGCTCCACTGGCTGCGAAGCTGCTTCGCGACGCCCAGAGGTGTTGAAAGGCGCTAGAGAGACACAAGTTCCAACAAGGTTGGAGGAGAGACATCACAGCAGCAAGAAAGGGCATGGCAGGAGTCCTTTCTGCCCGACGTGTCTGTGCAAGCCCATTTGAATGATCCCTCACGGCGAAGGGGAATTATGGATTTAGGATCAAGCCTTGCATTGGTCAGAGTTTATCAGAGGTCAGGGATTTCTGGGATGTATCTGCACAATTCAGGAAGAGTTGAAAAGCGATTTGAAATTAAAGCGGATCCTTTGCCTGCTGCGGCGATCTAATTATTCTCTGGTTTCCTCTCTCTCTCTGTATCTTTAAGCAAATGTGATGAGTTGTGTTTGGCATCTGTAACTGGGGAGGTCAAAGGTTGGGCAAGGTTCATTGGTTCCATCACTGTTGGTTCTGTGGGATTACGTTCACTCTGTACATCATTACACACAGTCCCTGCTTTGTGCCACAGCTATTCAGTGACCCCCACACTCCCCAGCCCGCCCCCCCCAACCATAACCATACTGAGACCCTCAGGTCACATTCATTAGCTCTTTCATTGAGTAACCAAGGAGCTGAAAAAAAAACAACTGCTTTTAACTGCGTCTGTCCCAGCCCTCCCCGATTTGCAAGGGCTTCCCAAGCCTCCGCCATCCTTCCTCTCAGAGCCCTTCCAGTCATAATCAATAAACTGGTCAGCCATAAATACCAGACCTGCAGCACACCCCACCCACCCACCCTGCAACTCCCCCACCCTGCAACTCCCCACCCACCCACCCTGCAACTCCCCCACCCTGCAACTCCCCCACCCTGCAACTCCACCACCCTGCAACTCCCCCATGCCCCTGCCCCACCCCCCCAACCCACCCCCCAAAAAACTCTGCAACTCCCCCATACCCCTGCAGCCCCCCAACCCCCCACAACCCACCCACCCCAAAAAACTCTCCAACTCCACCACACCTCCTCCAGCCCCGACAACCCTCCCTATCTCTGTAACCTCCTCCAGCCATGACAACCCTCCCTATCTCTGTAACCTCCTCCAGCCACGACAACCCTCCCTATCTCTGTAACCTCCTCCAGCCCCGACAACCCTCCCTATCTCTGTAACCTCCTCCAGCCCCTACAACCGTCCCTATCTCTGTAACTTCCTCCAGCCGCTACACCCCTCCCTATCTCTGTAACCTCCTCCAGCCACTACACCCCTCCCTATCTCTGCAATCACCTCCAGCCCCTACACCCCTCCCTATCTCTGTAACCTCCTCCAGCCACTACACCCCTCCCTATCTCTGCAATCACCTCCAGCCCCTAAAAATTTCCCTATCTCTGTAACATCTTCCAGCGCCTACAACCCTCAATATTTCTGTAACCTCCTCCAGAATCTACAACCCTCCCTATCTCTATAACCTCCTCCAGCCCCTACAACCCTCCCTAACCTCCATCAGCCCCAACAACACTCCCTATCTCTGTAACCTCCACCAGCACCTAAAACTCTCCCTACCTCTGTAACCTCCTCCAACCCCTACACCCCTCCCTATCTCTGTAACCGGCTCCAGCTCCAACAACCCTCCCTATCTCTGTAACCTCCTCCAGATCCTACAACCCTCCCTATCTCTGTAACCTCCTCCAGCCCCTACAAACCTCCCTATCTCTGTAACCTCCTCCAGACCCTACAACCCTCCCTATCTCTGTAACCTCCTCCAGCCCCTACAAACCTCCCTATCTCTGTAACCTCATCCAGCCCCTACAACTCTCACTATCTCTGTAACATCCTCCAGCCCCTACACCTCTCCGTATTTCTGTAACCTCCTCCAGCCCCTACAACCCTCCCTATATCTGTAACCTACTCCAGCCCCGACAAACCTCCCTATCTCTGTAACCTCCTTCAGCAACTACAACCCTCCCTATCTCCGTAACCAGCTCCAGTCCCTACAAACCTCCCTATATCTGTAACCTCCTCCAGCCCCGACAACACTCCCTATCTCTGTAACCTCCTCCAGCCCCTACAACCCTCCCTATCTCTGTAAACTCCACCAGCCCCTACAACCCTCCCTATCTTTGTAACCTCCACCAGCCCCTAAACCACTCCCTATCTGTGAAAACCTACACCAGCACCCTTAACCCTCCCTATATCTGTAACCTCCTCCAGCCACGACAATCCTCCCTATCTCTGTAACCACCTCCAGCCTCTACAACCCTCCCTATCTCTGTAACCACCACCAGCCCCTACACCCCACCCTATCTCTGTAAACTATACCAGCACCTAAAACCCTCCCTATCTCTGTAACCTCCTCCAGCCCCTACAATCCTCCATATTTCTGTAACCTCCTCCAGCTCCTACACCCCTTCCTATCTCAGTAACCTCCTCCAGCCCATACAACCATCCCTGCCTCTGTAAACACCACCAGCCCCTACAACCCTCCCTATCGCTGTAACATCGTCTAGTCCCTACACCCTCCCTATCGCTGTAACCTCCTCCAGCCCCTACAACACTCCCTATCTCTGTAACCTCCTTCAGCCCCGACAACCCTCCTAATCCCTGTAACCACCACCAGCCCCTACACCCCTCCCTATCTCTGTAACCTATACCAGCACCTAAATACCTCCGTATCTCTGGAAAATCCTCCAGCCCCTACAATCCTCCCTATCTCTGTAACCTCCTCCAGCCCCTACAACGCTCCCTATCTCTGTAACCTCCTCCTGCCACTACAAGCATCGCTATCTCTGTAACCCCCTCCTGCCCCTACAACCCTCCCTATCTCTGTAACCTCCTCCAGTTCCTACAACTCTCCCTATCTCTGTAAGCTCCTCCTGCCCCTACAACCATCGCTATCTCTGTAACCTCCTCCAGCCCCTACAAACCTCCCTATATCTGTAGCCTCCTCCAGCTGCTACAACACTCCCTATTGCTGTAACCTCCTCCAGCCCCTACACCCCTCCCTATTACTGTAAACTTCTCCAGCACCTACACCCCTCCCTATCTCTGCAACCTGCTCCAGCCCCAACAACCCTCCCTATCTCTGTAACCTCCTCCAGCTCCTCCAACTCTCCCTATCTCTGTAACCTCCCTCAGCTCCTACAACCCTCCCCATATCTGTAACCTCCTCCAGCCCCTACAACCCTCCCTATCTCTGTAACCTCCTCCAGCCCCTACACCGCGCCCTATCTCTGTAACCTCCTCCAGCCTCTCCAACACTCCCTATCTGTGTAACCTCCTCGGCCCCTACAACCCTCCCTATCTCTGTAACCTCCTCCAGCCCCTACAACCCTCCCTATGTGTACAACATCCTCCAGCCCCTACAATTCTCCCTATCTCTGTAACCTCCTACAGCCCCTACACCTCTCCGTATTTCTGTAACCTCCTCCAGCCTCCAACAACCCTCCCTTTATCTGTAACCTACTCCAGCCCCGTCAAACCTCCCTATCTCTGTAACTTCCTTCAGCACCTACAACCCTCCCTATCTCAATAAACACCTCCAGCCCCTACAACCCTACCTATATCTGTAACCTCCTCCAGCCCCAACAACCCTTCCTATCTCTGTAACCTCCTCCAGCCCCTACAACCCTCCCTATCTCTGTAAACTCCACCAGCCCCTACAACCCTCCCTATCTTTGTAACCTCCACCAGCCCCTACACCTCTCCCGATCTGTGAAAACCTACACCAGCACCTATAACCCTCCCTATATCTGTAAGCTCCTCCAGTCCCGACAATCCTCCCTATCTCTGTAACGTCCTCCAGCCTCTACAACCCTCCCTATCTTTGTAACCACCACAAGCACCTACACCCCACCCTATCTCTGTAACCTATACCAGCATATAAAACGCTCCCTATCTCTGTAACCTCCTCCAGCCCCTACAATCCGTCCTATCTCTGTAAACTCCTCCAGCTCATACACCCCTTCCTATCTCTGTAACCTCCTCCAGCCCCTACAACCCTCCCTATCTCTGTAACCTCCTCCAGCTCCTCCAACACTCCCTATCTCTGTAACCTTCTCCAGCCCCTACGACTCTCCCCTTATCTCTAACCTCCTCCAGGCCCTACAACCATCCCTTTCTCTGTAAACACCTCCAGCCCCTACAACCCTCACTATCTCTGTAACCTCCTTCAGCACCTACAACCCTCCCTATGACTGTAACCTCCACCAGCCCCTACAACCCTCCCTATCTTTGTAACCTCCACCAGCCCCTACACCCCTCCCTATCACTGTAAACTCCTCCAGCACTTACACCCCTCCCTATCTCTGTAACCTCCACCAGCCCCTACAACCCTCCCTATCTCTGTAACCTCCTCCAGCTCCTACACCCCTCCATATCTCTGTAACCTCCTCCAGCCCATACAACCCTCCCTACCTCTGTAAACACCACCAGCCCCTACAACCCTCCCTATCACTGTAACCTCCTCCAGCACCTACAACCCTCCCTATCGCTGTAGCACCACCAGCCCCGACACCCCTTCCTATCTCTGTAACCTATACCAGCACCTACAACCCTCCCTATCTCTGGAAAATCCTCCAGCCCCTACAATCCTCACTATCTCTGTAACCTCCTCCAGCCCCTACAACCCTCCCTATCTCTGTAAGCTCCTCCTGCCCCTACAACCCTCGCTATCTCTGTAACCTCCTCCTGCCCCTACAACCCTCCCTTTCTCTGTAACCTCCTCCAGTTCCTCCAACCCTCCCTATCTCTGTAACTCCTCCAGCCCCGACAATTGTTCCTATCTCTGTACGCTCCTCCAGGCCCTACAAACCTCCCTATATCTGTAACCTCCCAAACCCGACAATCCTCCCTATCTCTGTACACCTCCTCCAGCCCCCACAACCCTCCCTATGTGTGTAACATCCTCCAGCCCCTACAACCCTCCCTATCTCTGTAACCTCATCCAGCCCCTACAAATCTCACTATCTCTGTAACATCCTCCAACTCCTAAACCTCTCCGTATTTCTGTAACCTCCTCCAGCCCCTACAACCCTCCCTATATCTGTAACCTACTCCAGCCCCGACAAACCTCCCCATCTCTGTAACCTCCTTCAGCACCTACAAACCTCCCTATCTCTGTAACCACCTCCAGCCCCTACAAACCTCCCTATATCTGTAACCTCCTCCAGCCCCGACAACACTGCCTATCTCTGCAACCTCCTCCAGCCCCTACAATCCTCCCTATCTCTGTAAACTCCACCAGCCCCTACACCCCTCCCTGTCTGTGAAAACCTACACCAGCATCTATTACCCTCCCTATATCTGTAACCTCCTCCAGCCACGACAATCCTCCCTATCTCTGTAACCTCCTCCAGCCTCTACAACCCTCCCTATCTCTGTAACCACCACCAGCCCCTACACCCCACCCTATCTCTGTAACCTATACCAGCACCTAAAACCCTCCCTATTTCTGTAAGCTCCTCCAGCCCCTACAATCCTCCCTATCTCTGTAACCTCCTCCAGCTCTTACACCTCTTCCTATCTCTGTAACCTCCTCAAGCCCCTACGACCCTCCCTATCTCTGTAACCTCCTCCAGCTCCTCCAACACTCCCTATCTCTGTAACCTCCTCCAGCTCCTACACCCCTCCATATCTCAGTAACCTCCTCCAACCTATAACCCTCCCTACCTCTGTAAACACCAGCAGCCCCTACAATCCTCCCTATCACTGTAACCTCCTCCAGCACCTACAACCCTCCCTATCGCTGTAACCTCGTCTAGTCCCTACACCCTCCCTATCGCTGTAACCTCCTCCAGCCCCTACAACACTCCCTATCTCTGTAACCTCCTTCAGCCCCTACAACCCTCCCTACCTCTGTAAGCTCCTCCAGGCCCTACACCCCTCCCTATCTCTGTAACTTATACCAGCACCTAAAACCCTCCCTATCTCTGGAAAATCCTCCAGCCCCTACAACCCTCGCTATCTCTGTAACCTCCTCCTGCCCTTACAACCCTCCCTATCTCTGTAACCACCACCAGCCCCTACACCCCTCCCTATCTCTGTAACCTATACCAGCACCTAAAACCCTCCCTATCTCTGGAAAATCCTCCAGCCCCTACAACCCTCCCTATCTCTGTAAGCTCCTCCTGCCCCTCCAACCCTCCCTATCTCTGTAACTCCTCCAGCCCCGACAATTGTTCCTATCTCTGTAAGCTCCTCCAGCCCCTACAAACCTCCCTATATCTGTAACCTCCTCCAACCCCTACAACACTCCCTATCTCTGTAACCACCTCCAGCCCCTACAACCCTTCCTATCTCTGCAACCACCTCCAGCCCGTACACCCCTCCCTCTCTCTGTAACCTCCTCCAAGCCCTCCAACCCCCACTATCTGTGTAACCTCCTCCAGCCCCTACAACCCTCCCTATCTCTGTAACCTCCTCCAGCCCCTACAACCCTCCCTATGTGTGTAACCTCCTCCAGCCCCTACAACACTCCCTATCTCTGTAACCTCCTCCAGCTCCGCCAACACTCCTTATCTCTGTAAACTCCTCCAGCCCCTACGACTCTCCCCTTATCTCTAACCTCCTCCAGCCCCTACAACCATCCCTTTCTCTGTAAACATCTCCAGCCCCTACAACCCTCACTATCTCTGTAACCTCCCCCAGCCCCTACACCCCTCCCTATCTTTGTAACCTCCTCCAGCCCCTACACCTCTCCCTATCTCAGTAACCTCCTCCAGCTCCTACACCCCTCCCTATCTCTGTAACTTCCTCCAGCCCCTACAAAGCTCCCTACCTCTGTAACCTCCTCCAGCCCCTACAACACTCCCTATCTCTGTAACCACCTCCAGCCCCTACAACCCTCCCTACCTCTGTAAGCTCCTCCAGCCCCTACACCCCTCCCTATCTCTGTAACCTCTTCCAGCCCCTCCAACCCTCCCTATCTGTGTAACCTCCTCCGCCCCTACAACCCTCCCTATCTCTGTAACCTCCTCCAGCCCCTACAACCCTCCCTATGTGTGTAACCTCCTCCAGCCCCTACAACCCTCCCTATCACTGTAACCTCCTCCAGCCACTACACCTCTCCGTATTTCTGTAACCTCCTCCAGCCCCTACAAACCTCCCTATATCTGTAACCTCCTCCAGCCCCGACAATCCTCCCTATCTCTGTAACATCCTCCAGCACCTACACCCCTCCCTATCTCTGTAACCTCCACCAGCCCCTACAACCCTCCCTATCTCTGTAACCTCCTCCAGCTCCTCCAACTCTCCCTATCTCTGTAACCTCCCTCAGCTCCTACAACCCTCCCCATATCTGTAACCTACTCCAGCCCCTACAACCCTCCCTATCTCTGTAACCTCCTCCAGCCCCTACACCGCGCCCTATCTCTGTAACCTCCTCCAGCCTCTCCAACACTCCCTATCTGTGTAACCTCCTCGGCCCCTACAACCCTCCCTATCTCTGTAACCTCCTCCAGCCCCTACAACCCTCCCTATGTGTGCAACATCCTCCAGCCCCTACAATTCTCCCTATCTCTGTAACCTCCTACAGCCCCTACACCTCTCCGTATTTCTGTAACCTCCTCCAGCCTCCAACAACCCTCCCTTTATCTGTAACCTACTCCAGCCCCGTCAAACCTCCCTATCTCTGTAACCTCCTTCAGCACCTACAACCCTCCCTATCTCTATAAACACCTCCAGCCCCTACAACCCTACCTATATCTGTAACCTCCTCCAGCCCCAACAACCCTTCCTATCTCTGTAACCTCCTCCAGCCCCTACAACCCTCCCTATCTCTGTAAACTCCACCAGCCCCTACAACCCTCCCTATCTTTGTAACCTCCACCAGCCCCTACACCTCTCCCGATCTGTGAAAACCTACACCAGCACCTATAACCCTCCCTATATCTGTAACCTCCTCCAGTCCCGACAATCCTCCCTATCTCTGTAACGTCCTCCAGCCTCTACAACCCTCCCTATCTTTGTAACCACCACAAGCACCTACACCCCACCCTATCTCTGTAACCTATACCAGCATCTAAAACGCTCCCTATCTCTGTAACCTCCTCCAGCCCCTACAATCCGTCCTATCTCTGTAAACTCCTCCAGCTCATACACCCCTTCCTATCTCTGTAACCTCCTCCAGCCCCTACAACTCTCCCTATCTCTGTAACCTCCTCCAGCTCCTCCAACACTCCCTATCTCTGTAACCTTCTCCAGCCCCTACGACTCTCCCCTTATCTCTAACCTCCTCCAGGCCCTACAACCATCCCTTTCTCTGTAAACACCTCCAGCCCCTACAACCCTCACTATCTCTGTAACCTCCTTCAGCACCTACAACCCTCCCTATGACTGTAACCTCCACCAGCCCCTACAACCCTCCCTATCTTTGTAACCTCCACCAGCCCCTACACCCCTCCCTATCACTGTAAACTCCTCCAGCACTTACACCCCTCCCTATCTCTGTAACCTCCACCAGCCCCTACAACCCTCCCTATCTCTGTAACCTCCTCCAGCTCCTACACCCCTCCATATCTCTGTAACCTCCTCCAGCCCATACAACCCTCCCTACCTCTGTAAACACCACCAGCCCCTACAACCCTCCCTATCACTGTAACCTCCTCCTGCCCCTACAACCCTCGCTATCTCTGTAACCTCCTCCTGCCCCTACAACCCTCCCTTTCTCTGTAACCTCCTCCAGTTCCTCCAACCCTCCCTATCTCTGTAACTCCTCCAGCCCCGACAATTGTTCCTATCTCTGTACGCTCCTCCAGGCCCTACAAACCTCCCTATATCTGTAACCTCCCAAACCCGACAATCCTCCCTATCTCTGTACACCTCCTCCAGCCCCCACAACCCTCCCTATGTGTGTAACATCCTCCAGCCCCTACAACCCTCCCTATCTCTGTAACCTCATCCAGCCCCTACAAATCTCACTATCTCTGTAACATCCTCCAACTCCTAAACCTCTCCGTATTTCTGTAACCTCCTCCAGCCCCTACAACCCTCCCTATATCTGTAACCTACTCCAGCCCCGACAAACCTCCCCATCTCTGTAACCTCCTTCAGCACCTACAAACCTCCCTATCTCTGTAACCACCTCCAGCCCCTACAAACCTCCCTATATCTGTAACCTCCTCCAGCCCCGACAACACTGCCTATCTCTGCAACCTCCTCCAGCCCCTACAATCCTCCCTATCTCTGTAAACTCCACCAGCCCCTACACCCCTCCCTGTCTGTGAAAACCTACACCAGCATCTATTACCCTCCCTATATCTGTAACCTCCTCCAGCCACGACAATCCTCCCTATCTCTGTAACCTCCTCCAGCCTCTACAACCCTCCCTATCTCTGTAACCACCACCAGCCCCTACACCCCACCCTATCTCTGTAACCTATACCAGCACCTAAAACCCTCCCTATTTCTGTAAGCTCCTCCAGCCCCTACAATCCTCCCTATCTCTGTAACCTCCTCCAGCTCTTACACCTCTTCCTATCTCTGTAACCTCCTCAAGCCCCTACGACCCTCCCTATCTCTGTAACCTCCTCCAGCTCCTCCAACACTCCCTATCTCTGTAACCTCCTCCAGCTCCTACACCCCTCCATATCTCAGTAACCTCCTCCAACCTATACAACCCTCCCTACCTCTGTAAACACCAGCAGCCCCTACAATCCTCCCTATCACTGTAACCTCCTCCAGCACCTACAACCCTCCCTATCGCTGTAACCTCGTCTAGTCCCTACACCCTCCCTATCGCTGTAACCTCCTCCAGCCCCTACAACACTCCCTATCTCTGTAACCTCCTTCAGCCCCTACAACCCTCCCTACCTCTGTAAGCTCCTCCAGGCCCTACACCCCTCCCTATCTCTGTAACTTATACCAGCACCTAAAACCCTCCCTATCTCTGGAAAATCCTCCAGCCCCTACAACCCTCGCTATCTCTGTAACCTCCTCCTGCCCCTACAACCCTCCCTATCTCTGTAACCACCACCAGCCCCTACACCCCTCCCTATCTCTGTAACCTATACCAGCACCTAAAACCCTCCCTATCTCTGGAAAATCCTCCAGCCCCTACAACCCTCCCTATCTCTGTAAGCTCCTCCTGCCCCTCCAACCCTCCCTATCTCTGTAACTCCTCCAGCCCCGACAATTGTTCCTATCTCTGTAAGCTCCTCCAGCCCCTACAAACCTCCCTATATCTGTAACCTCCTCCAACCCCTACAACACTCCCTATCTCTGTAACCACCTCCAGCCCCTACAACCCTTCCTATCTCTGCAACCAACTCCAGCCCGTACACCCCTCCCTCTCTCTGTAACCTCCTCCAAGACCTCCAACTCCCACTATCTGTGTAACCTCCTCCAGCCCCTACAACCCTCCCTATCTCTGTAACCTCCTCCAGCCCCTACAACCCTCCCTATGTGTGTAAACTCCTCCAGCCCCTACAACACTCCCTATCTCTGTAACCTCCTCCAGCTCCTCCAACACTCCTTATCTCTGTAAACTTCTCCAGCCCCTACGACTCTCCCCTTATCTCTAACCTCCTCCAGCCCCTACAACCATCCCTTTCTCTGTAAACATCGCCAGCCCCTACAAAGCTCCCTACCTCTGTAACCTCCTCCAGCCCCTACAACACTCCCTATCTCTGTAACCACCTCCAGCCCCTACAACCCTCCCTACCTCTGTAAGCTCCTCCAGCCCCTACACCCCTCCCTATCTCTGTACCTCCTCCAGCCCCTCCAACCCTCCCTATCTGTGTAACCTCCTCCGCCCCTACAACCCTCCCTATCTCTGTAACCTCCTCCAGCCCCTACAACCCTCCCTATGTGTGTAACCTCCTCCAGCCCCTACAACCCTCCCTATCACTGTAACCTCCTCCAGCCACTACACCTCTCCGTATTTCTGTAACCTCCTCCAGCCCCTACAAACCTCCCTATATCTGTAACCTCCTCCAGCCCCGACAATCCTCCCTATCTCTGTAACATCCTCCAGCACCTACACCCCTCCCTATCTCTGTAACCTCCACCAGCCCCTACAACCCTCCCTATCTCTGTAACCTCCTCCAGCTCCTACACCCCTCCATATCTCAGTAACCTCCTCCAACCTATACAACCCTCCCTACCTCTGTAAACACCACCAGCCCCTACAATCCTCCCTATCACTGTAACTTCCTCCAGCACCTACAACCCTCCCTATCGCTGTAACCTCGTCTAGTCCCTACACCCTCCCTATCGCTGTAACCTCCTCCAGCCCCTACAACACTCCCTATCTCTGTAACCTCCTTCAGCCCCTACAACCCTCCCTATCTCTGTAACCACCACCAGCCCCTACACCCCTCCCTATCTCTGTAACCTATACCAGCACCTAAAACCCTCCCTATCTCTGGAAAATCCTCCAGCCCCTACAACCCTCCCTATCTCTGTAAGCTCCTCCTGCCCCTCCAACCCTCCCTATCTCTGTAACTCCTCCAGCCCCGACAATTGTTCCTATCTCTGTAAGCTCCTCCAGCCCCTACAAACCTCCCTATATCTGTAACCTCCTCCAACCCCGACAATCCTCCCTATCTCTGTAACCTCCTCCAGCTGCTACAACACTCCCTATTGCTGTCACCTCCTCCAGCCCCTACACCCCTCCCTATCACTGTAAACTCCTCCAGCACCTACACCCCTCCCTATCTCTGCAACCTGCTCCAGCCCCAACAACCCTCCCTATCTCTGTAACCTCCTCCAGCTCCTCCAACTCTCCCTATCTCTGTAACCTCCTCCAGCTCCTACAACCCTCCCCATATCTGTAACCTCCTCCAGCCGCTACAACCATCCCTATCTCTGTAACCACCTCGAGGCCCTACAACCCTCCCTATCTCTGTAACCTCCTCCAGCCCCTACACCCCTCCCTATCTCTGTAACCTCCTCCAGCCCCTCCAACACTCCCTATCTGTGTAATCTCCTCGGCCCCTACAACCCTCCATATCTCTGTAAACTCCTCCAGCCCCTACAACCCTCCCTATGTGTGTAACATCCTCCAGCCCCTACAACCCTCCCTATCTATGTAACCTCATCCAGCCCCTACAACTCTCCCTATCTCTGTAATATCCTCCAGCCCCTACACCTCTCCGTATTTCTGTAAACTCCTCCAGCCCCTACAACCATCCCTATCTCTGTAACCTACTCCAGCCCCGACAAACCTCCCTATCTCTGTAACCTCCTTCAGAACCTACAACCCTCCCTATCTCTGTAACCACCTCCAGCTCCTACAAACCTCCCTATATCTGTAACCTCCTCCAGCCCCGACAACACTCCCTATCTCTGTATCCTCCTCCAGCCCCTACAACCCTCCCTATATCTGTAAACTCCAACAACCCCTACAACCCACCCTATCCTTGAAACCTCCACCAGCCCCTACACCACTCCCTGTCTGTGAAAACCTACACCAGCACCTATTACCCTCCCTATATCTGTAACCTCCTCCAGCCACGACAATCCTCCCTATCTCTGTAACCTCCTCCAGCCTCTACAACCCTCCCTATCTCTGTAACCACCACCAGCCCCTACACCCCACCCTATCTCTGTAACCTATACCAGCACCTAAAACCCTCCCTATCTCTGTAACCTCCTCCAGCCCCTACAATCCTCCCTATCTCGGTAGCCTCCTCCAGCTCCTACACCCCTTCCTATCTCTGTAACCTCCTCCAGCCCCTACAACCCTCCCTATCTCCGTAACCTCCTCCAGCTCCTCCAACACTCCCTATCTCTGTAACCTCCTCCAGCCCCTACAACCATCCCTTTCTCTGTAAACACCTCCAGCCCTTAGAACCCTCACTATCTCTGTAACCTCCCCCAGCCCCTACACCCCTCCCTATCTTTGTAACCTCCTCCAGCCCCTTCAACCCTCCCTATCTTTGTAACCTCCTCCAGCCCCTACACCCCTCCCTATCTCTGTAACCTCCTCAGCTCCTACACCCCTCCCTAGCTCTGTAACCTCCTCAGCTCTTACACCCCTCCCAATCTCTGTAACCTCCTCCAACCCCTACAACACTCCCTATCTCTGTAACCTCCTCCAGCCCCTACAACCCTCCCTATGTGTGTAACCTCCTCCAACCCCGACAACCCTCCCTATCTCTGTAACCTCCTCCAGCCCCTACAACCCTCCCTATATCTGTAACCTACTCCAGCCCCGACAAACCTCCCTATCTCTGTAACCTCATTCAGCAGCTACAACCCTCCCTATTTCTGTAACCACCTTCAGCCCCTACAAACCTCCCTATATCTGTAACCTCCTCCAGCCCCGACAACACTCCCTATCTCTGTAACCTCCTCCAGCCCCTACAACCCTCCCTATCTCTGTAAACTCCACCAGCCACTACAACCCTCCCTATCTTTGTAACCTCCACCAGCCCCTACACCCCTCCCTATCTGTGAAAACCTACACCAGCCCCTACACCCCTCCATATCTCTGTAACCTACACCAGCACCTAAAACCCTCCCTATCTCTGGAAAATCCTCCAGTCCCTACAATCCTCACTATCTCTGTAACCTCCTCCAGCCCCTACAACCCTCCCTATCTCTGTAAGCTCCTCCTGCCCCTACAACCCTCGCTATCTCTGTAACCTCCTCCTGCCCATACAACCCTCCCTATCTCTGTAACCTCCTCCAGTTTCTCCAACCCTCCCTATCTCTGTAAGCTCCTGCAGCCCCTGCAAACCTCCCTATATCTATAACCTCCTCCAACACCGACAATCCTCCCTATCTCTGTAACCTCCTCCAGCTGCTACAACACTCCCTATCACTGTAAACTCCTCCAGCACCTACACCCCTCCCTATCTCTGCAACCTGCTCAAGCCCCAACAACCCTCCCTATCTCTGTAACCTCCTCCAGCTCCTCCAACTCTCCCCATCTCTGGAACCTCCCCCAACTCCTACAACCCTGCCAATATCTGTAACCTCCTCCAGCCCCTACAACCATCCCTATCTCTGTAACCACCTCCAGGCCCTACAACCCTCCCTATCTCTGGACCCTCCTCCAGCCCCTACACCCCGCCCTATCTCTGTAACCTCCTCCAGCCCCTCCAACACTCCCTATCTGTGTAACCTCCTCGGCCCTTACAACCCTCCCTATCTCTGTAAACTCCTCCAGCCTCTACAACCCTCCCTATGTGTGTAACATCCACCAGCCCCTACAACCCTCCTTATTTCTGTAACCTCATCCAGCCCCTACAATTCTCACTATCTCTGTAACATCCTCCAGCCCCTACACCTCTCCGTATTTCTGTAACCTCCTCCAGCCCCTACACCCCTGCCTATCTCTGTAACATCCTCCAGCCCCTCCAAACTCCCTATCTGTGTAACCTCCTCGGCCCTTACAACCCTCCCTATTTCTGTAAACTCCTCCAGCCCCTACAACCCTCCCTATGTGTGTAACATCCTCCAGCCCCTACAACCCTCCTTATCTCTGTAACCTCATCCAGCCCCTACAACTCTCACTATCTCTGTAACATCCTCCAGCCCCTACACCTCTCCGTATTTCTGTAAACTCCTCCGGCCCCTACAACCCTCCCTATATCTGTAACCTACTCCAGCCCCGACAAACCTCCCTATCTCTGTAACCTCATTCAGCAGCTACAACCCTCCCTATTTCTGTAACCACCTCCAGCCCCTACAAACCTCCCTATATCTGTAACCTCCTCCAGCCCCGACAACACTCCCTATCTCTGTAACCTCCTCCAGCCCCTACAACCATCCCTATCTCTGTAAACTCCACCAGCCACTACAACCCTCTCTATCTTTGTAACCTCCACCAGCCCCTACACCCCTCCCTCTCTGTGAAAACCTACACCAGCCCCTACACCCCTCCATATCTCTGTAACCTACACCAGCACCTAAAACCCTCCCTATCTCTGGAAAATCCTCCAGCCCCTACAATCCTCACTATCTCTGTAACCTCCTCCAGCCCCTACAACCCTCCCTATCTCTGTAAGCTCCTCCTGCCCCTACAACCCTCGCTATCTCTGTAACCTCCTCCTGCCCATACAACCCTCCCTATCTCTGTAACCTCCTCCAGTTCCTCCAACCCTCCCTATCTCTGTAAGCTCCTCCAGCCCCTGCAAACCTCCCTATATCTATAAGCTCCTCCAACACTGACAATCCTCCCTATCTCTGTAACCTCCTCCAGCTGCTACAACACTCACTATCACTGTAAACTCCTCCAGCACCTACACCCCTCCCTATCTCTGCAACCTGCTCCAGCCCCAACAACCCTCCCTATCTCTGTAACCTCCTCCAGCTCCTCCAACTCTCCCCATCACTGTAACCTCCCCCAACTCCTACAACCCTGCCCATATCTGTAACCTCCTCCAGCCCCTACAACCATCCCTATCTCTGTAACCTCCTCCAGGCCCTACAACCCTCCCTATCTCTGTAACCTCCTCCAGCCCCTACACCCTGCCCTATCTCTGTAACCTCCTCCAGCCCCTCCAACACTCCCTATCTGTGTAACCTCCTCGGCCCCTACAACCCTCCCTATCTCTGTAAACTCCTCCAGCCTCTACAACCCTCCCTATGTGTGTAACATCCACCAGCCCCTACAACCCTCCTTATCTCTGTAACCTCATCCAGCCCCTAAAATTCTCACTATCTCTGTAACATCCTCCAGCCCCTACACCTCTCCGTATTTCTGTAAACTCCTCCAGCCCCTACAACCCTCCCTATATCTGTAACCTACTCCAGCCCCGACAAACCTCCCTATCTCTGTAACCTCCTTCAGCACCTACAACCCTCCCTATCTCTGTAACCACCTCCAGCCCCAACATACCTCCCTATATTTGTAACCTCCTCCAGCCCCGACAACACTCCCTATCTCTGTAACCTCCTCCAGCCCCTACAACCCTCCCTATCTCTGTAAACTCCACCAGCCCCTACAACCCTCCCTATCCTTGTAACCTCCACCAGCCCCGACACCCCTCCCTATCTGTGAAAACCTACACCAGCACCTATTACCCTCCCTATATCTGTAACCTCCTCCAGCCACGACAATCCTCCCTATCTCTGTAACCTCCTCCAGCTGCTACAACACTCCCTATTGCTGTCACCTCCTCCAGCCCCTACACCCCTCCCTATCACTGTAAACTCCTCCAGCACCTACACCCCTCCCTATCTCTGCAACCTGCTCCAGCCCCAACAACCCTCCCTATCTCTGTAACCTCCTCCAGCTCCTCCAACTCTCCCCATCTCTGTAACCTCCCCCAGCTCCTACAACCTTCCCCATATCTGTAACCTCCTCCAGCCCCTACAACCATCCCTATCTCTGTAACCACCTCCAGGCCCTACAACCCTCCCTATCTCTGTAACCTCCTCCAGCCCCTACACCCCTGCCTATCACTGTAACCTCCTCCAGCCCCTCCAACACTCCCTATCTGTGTAACCTCCTCGGCCCTTACAACCATCCCTATTTCTGTAAACTCCTCCAGCCCCTACAACCCTCCCTATGTGTGTAACATCCTCCAGCCCCTACAACCCTCCTTATCTCTGTAACCTCATCCAGCCCCTACAACTCTCACTATCTCTGTAACATCCTCCAGCCCCTACACCTCTCCGTATTTCTGTAAACTCCTCCAGCCCCTACAACCCTCCCTATATCTGTAACCTACTCCAGCCCCGACAAACCTCCCTATCTCTGTAACCTCCTTCAGCAGCTACAACCCTCCCTATTTCTGTAACCACCTCCAGCCCCTACAAACCTCCCTATATCTGTAACCTCCTCCAGCCCCGACAACACTCCCTATATCTGTAACCTCCTCCAGCCCCTACAACCCTCCCTATCTCTGTAAACTCCACCAGCCACTACAACCCTCTCTATCTTTGTAACCTCCACCAGCCCCTACACCCCTCCCTCTCTGTGAAAACCTACACCAGCCCCTACACCCCTCCATATCTCTGTAACCTACACCAGCACCTAAAACCCTCCCTATCTCTGGAAAATCCTCCAGCCCCTACAATCCTCACTATCTCTGTAAC
Organism: Isurus oxyrinchus; assembly: GCA_026770705.1. Taxonomy (NCBI): domain Eukaryota; kingdom Metazoa; phylum Chordata; class Chondrichthyes; order Lamniformes; family Lamnidae; genus Isurus; species Isurus oxyrinchus. The sequence continues at coordinate 32,661 of JANJGN010002327.1, forward strand.
CTCCTCCAGCCCCTACAACCCTCCCTATCTCTGTAAGCTCCTCCTGCCCCTACAACCCTCGCTATCTCTGTAACCTCCTCCTGCCCATACAACCCTCCCTCACTCCCTATCTCTGTAACCTCCTCCAGTTCCTCCAACCCTCCCTATCTCTGTAAGCTCCTCCAGCCCCTGCAAACCTCCCTATATCTATAACCTCCTCCAACACCGACAATCCTCCCTATCTCTGTAACCTCCTCCAGCTGCTACAACACTCCCTATCACTGTAAATTCCTCCAGCCCCAACAACCCTCCCTATCTCTGTAACCTCCTCCAGCACCTACACCCCTCCCTATCTCTGCAACCTGCTCCAGCCCCAACAACCCTCCCTATCTCTGTCACCTCCTCCAGCTCCTCCAACTCTCCCCATCTCTGCAACCTCTCCCAACTCCTACAACCCTGCCCATATCTGTAACCTCCTCCAGCCCCTACAACCATCCCTATCTCTGTAACCACCTCCAGGCCCTACAACCCTCCCTATCTCTGTAACCTCCTCCAGCCCCTCCAACACTCCCTATCTGTGTAACCTCATCGGCCCTTACAAACCTCCCTATTTCTGTAAACTCCTCCAGCCCCTACAATCCTCCCTATGTGTCTAACATCCTCCAGCCCCTACAACCCTCCTTATCTCTGTAACCTCATCCAGCCCCTACAACTCTCACTATCTCTGTAACATCCTCCAGCCCGTACACCTCTCCATATTTCTGTAACCTCCTCCAGCCCCTACAACCCTCCCTATATCTGTAACCTACTCCAGCCCCGACAAATCTCCCTTCTCTGTAACCTCCTTCAGCAGCTACAACCCTCCCTATTTCTGTAACCACCTCCAGCCCCTACAAACCTCCCTATATCTGTAACCTCCTCCAGCCCCTACAACCCTCCCTATCTCTGTAAACTCCACCAGCCACTACAACCCTCCCTATCTTTGTAACCTCCACCAGCCCCGACACCCCTCCCTATCTGTGAAAACCTACACCAGCCCCTACACCCCTCCATATCTCTGTAACCTACATCAGCACCTAAAACCCTCCCTATCTCTGGAAAATCCTCCAGCCCCTACAATCCTCACTATCTCTGTAACCTCCTCCAGTTCCTCCAACCCTCCCTATCTCTGTAAGCTCCTCCAGCCCCTGCAAACCTCCCTATATCTATAACCTCCTCCAACACCGACAATCCTCCCTATCTCTGTAACCTCCTCCAGCTGCTACAACACTCCCTATCACTGTAAACTCCTCCAGCACCTACACCCCTCCCTATCTCTGCAACCTGCTCAAGCCCCAACAACCCTCCCTATCTCTGTAACCTCCTCCAGCTCCTCCAACTCTCCCCATCTCTGTAACCTCCCCCAACTCCTACAACCCTGCCCATATCTGTAACCTCCTCCAGCCCCTACAACCATCCCTATCTCTGTAACCTCCTCCAGCCCCTACACCCCGCCCTATCACTGTAACCTCCTCCAGCCCCGACACCCCGCCCTATCTCTGTAACCTCCTCCTGCCCCTACAACCCTCCCTTTCTCTGTAACCTCCTCCAGTTCCTCCAACCCTCCCTATCTCTGTAACTCCTCCAGCCCCGACAATTGTTCCTATCTCTGTACGCTCCTCCAGGCCCTACAAACCTCCCTATATCTGTAACCTCCCAAACCCGACAATCCTCCCTATCTCTGTACACCTCCTCCAGCCCCTACAACCCTCCCTATGTGTGTAACATCCTCCAGCCCCTACAACCCTCCCTATCTCTGTAACCTCATCCAGCCCCTACAAATCTCACTATCTCTGTAACATCCTCCAACTCCTACACCTCTCCGTATTTCTGTAACCTCCTCCAGCCCCTACAACCCTCCCTATATCTGTAACCTACTCCAGCCCCGACAAACCTCCCCATCTCTGTAACCTCCTTCAGCACCTACAAACCTCCCTATCTCTGTAACCACCTCCAGCCCCTACAAACCTCCCTATATCTGTAACCTCCTCCAGCCCCGACAACACTGCCTATCTCTGCAACCTCCTCCAGCCCCTACAATCCTCCCTATCTCTGTAAACTCCACCAGCCCCTACACCCCTCCCTGTCTGTGAAAACCTACACCAGCATCTATTACCCTCCCTATATCTGTAACCTCCTCCAGCCACGACAATCCTCCCTATCTCTGTAACCTCCTCCAGCCTCTACAACCCTCCCTATCTCTGTAACCACCACCAGCCCCTACACCCCACCCTATCTCTGTAACCTATACCAGCACCTAAAACCCTCCCTATTTCTGTAAGCTCCTCCAGCCCCTACAATCCTCCCTATCTCTGTAACCTCCTCCAGCTCTTACACCTCTTCCTATCTCTGTAACCTCCTCAAGCCCCTACGACCCTCCCTATCTCTGTAACCTCCTCCAGCTCCTCCAACACTCCCTATCTCTGTAACCTCCTCCAGCTCCTACACCCCTCCATATCTCAGTAACCTCCTCCAACCTATACAACCCTCCCTACCTCTGTAAACACCAGCAGCCCCTACAATCCTCCCTATCACTGTAACCTCCTCCAGCACCTACAACCCTCCCTATCGCTGTAACCTCGTCTAGTCCCTACACCCTCCCTATCGCTGTAACCTCCTCCAGCCCCTACAACACTCCCTATCTCTGTAACCTCCTTCAGCCCCTACAACCCTCCCTACCTCTGTAAGCTCCTCCAGGCCCTACACCCCTCCCTATCTCTGTAACTTATACCAGCACCTAAAACCCTCCCTATCTCTGGAAAATCCTCCAGCCCCTACAACCCTCACTATCTCTGTAACCTCCTCCTGCCCCTACAACCCTCCCTATCTCTGTAACCACCACCAGCCCCTACACCCCTCCCTATCTCTGTAACCTATACCAGCACCTAAAACCCTCCCTATCTCTGGAAAATCCTCCAGCCCCTACAACCCTCCCTATCTCTGTAAGCTCCTCCTGCCCCTCCAACCCTCCCTATCTCTGTAACTCCTCCAGCCCCGACAATTGTTCCTATCTCTGTAAGCTCCTCCAGCCCCTACAAACCTCCCTATATCTGTAACCTCCTCCAACCCCTACAACCCTCCCTATCTCTGTAACCACCACCAGCCCCTACACCCCTCCCTATCTCTGTAACCTATACCAGCACCTAAAACCCTCCCTATCTCTGGAAAATCCTCCAGCCCCTACAACCCTCCCTATCTCTGTAAGCTCCTCCTGCCCCTCCAACCCTCCCTATCTCTGTAACTCCTCCAGCCCCGACAATTGTTCCTATCTCTGTAACCTACTCCAGCCCCGACAAACCTCCCTATCTCTGTAACCTCATTCAGCAGCTACAACCCTCCCTATTTCTGTAACCACCTCCAGCCCCTACAAACCTCCCTATATCTGTAACCTCCTCCAGCCCCGACAACACTCCCTATCTCTGTAACCTCCTCCAGCCCCTACAACCCTCCCTATCTCTGTAAACTCCACCAGCCACTACAACCCTCCCTATCTTTGTAACCTCCACCAGCCCCTACACCCCTCCCTATCTGTGAAAACCTACACCAGCCCCTACACCCCTCCATATCTCTGTAACCTACACCAGCACCTAAAACCCTCCCTATCTCTGTAACCACCACCAGCCCCTACACCCCTCCCTATCTCTGTAACCTATACCAGCACCTAAAACCCTCCCTATCTCTGGAAAATCCTCCAGCCCCTACAACCCTCCCTATCTCTGTAAGCTCCTCCTGCCCCTCCAACCCTCCCTATCTCTGTAACTCCTCCAGCCCCGACAAACCTCCCTATCTCTGTAACCTCATTCAGCAGCTACAACCCTCCCTATTTCTGTAACCACCTCCAGTCCCTACAATCCTCACTATCTCTGTAACCTCCTCCAGCCCCTACAACCCTCCCTATCTCTGTAAGCTCCTCCTGCCCCTACAACCCTCGCTATCTCTGTAACCTCCTCCTGCCCATACAACCCTCCCTATCTCTGTAACCTCCTCCAGTTCCTCCAACCCTCCCTATCTCTGTAAGCTCCTCCAGCCCCTGCAAACCTCCCTATATCTATAACCTCCTCCAACACCGACAATCCTCCCTATCTCTGTAACCTCCTCCAGCTGCTACAACACTCCCTATCACTGTAAACTCCTCCAGCACCTACACCCCTCCCTATCTCTGCAACCTGCTCCAGCCCCAACAACCCTCCCTATCTCTGTAACCTCCTCCAGCTCCTCCAACTCTCCCCATCTCTGGAACCTCCCCCAACTCCTACAACCCTGCCCATATCTGTAACCTCCTCCAGCCCCTACAACCATCCCTATCTCTGTAACCACCTCCAGGCCCTACAACCCTCCCTATCTCTGGACCCTCCTCCAGCCCCTACACCCCGCCCTATCTCTGTAACCTCCTCCAGCCCCTCCAACACTCCCTATCTGTGTAACCTCCTCGGCCCTTACAACCCTCCCTATCTCTGTAAACTCCTCCAGCCTCTACAACCCTCCCTATGTGTGTAACATCCACCAGCCCCTACAACCCTCCTTATTTCTGTAACCTCATCCAGCCCCTACAATTCTCACTATCTCTGTAACATCCTCCAGCCCCTACACCTCTCCGTATTTCTGTAACCTCCTCCAGCCCCTACACCCCTGCCTATCTCTGTAACATCCTCCAGCCCCTCCAAACTCCCTATCTGTGTAACCTCCTCGGCCCTTACAACCCTCCCTATTTCTGTAAACTCCTCCAGCCCCTACAACCCTCCCTATGTGTGTAACATCCTCCAGCCCCTACAACCCTCCTTATCTCTGTAACCTCATCCAGCCCCTACAACTCTCACTATCTCTGTAACATCCTCCAGCCCCGACAAACCTCCCTATCTCTGTAACCTCATTCAGCAGCTACAACCCTCCCTATTTCTGTAACCACCTCCAGCCCCTACAAACCTCCCTATATCTGTAACCTCCTCCAGCCCCGACAACACTCCCTATCTCTGTAACCTCCTCCAGCCCCTACAACCCTCCCTATCTCTGTAAACTCCACCAGCCACTACAACCCTCTCTATCTTTGTAACCTCCACCAGCCCCTACACCCCTCCCTCTCTGTGAAAACCTACACCAGCCAATAAACCCCTCAATATCTCTGTAACCTACACCAACACCTAAAACCCTCCCTATCTCTGGAAAATCCTCCAGCCCCTACAATCCTCACTATCTCTGTAACCTCCTCCAGCCCCTACAACCCTCCCTATCTCTGTAAGCTCCTCCTGCCCCTACAACCCTCGCTATCTCTGTAACCTCCTCCTGCCCATACAACCCTCCCTATCTCTGTAACCTCCTCCAGTTCCTCCAACCCTCCCTATCTCTGTAAGCTCCTCCAGCCCCTGCAAACCTCCCTATATCTATAACCTCCTCCAACACTGACAATCCTCCCTATCTCTGTAACCTCCTCCAGCTGCTACAACACTCCCTATCACTGTAAACTCCTCCAGCACCTACACCCCTCCCTATCTCTGCAACCTGCTCCAGCCCCAACAACCCTCCCTATCTCTGTAACCTCCTCCAGCTCCTCCAACTCTCCCCATCTCTGTAACCTCCCCCAACTCCTACAACCCTGCCCATATCTGTAACCTCCTCCAGCCCCTACAACCATCCCTATCTCTGTAACCACCTCCAGGCCCTACAACCCTCCCTATCTCTGTAACCTCCTCCAGCCCCGACACCCCGCCCTATCTCTGTAACCTCCTCCAGCCCCTCCAACACTCCCTATCTGTGTAACCTCCTCGGCCCTTACAACCCTCCCTATTTCTGTAAACTCCTCCAGCCCCTACAACCCTCCCTATGTGTGTAACATCCTCCAGCCCCTACAACCCTCCTTATCTCTGTAACCTCATCCAGCCCCTACAACTCTCACTATCTCTGTAACATCCTCCAGCCCCTACACCTATCCGTATTTCTGTAAACTCCTCCAGCCCCTACAACCCTCCCTATATCTGTAACCTACTCCAGCCCCGACAAACCTCCCTATCTCTGTAACCTCCTTCAGCAGCTACAACCCTCCCTATTTCTGTAACCACCTCCAGCCCCTACAAACCTCCCTATATCTGTAACCTCCTCCAGCCCCGACAACACTCCCTATCTCTGTAACCTCCTCCAGCCCCTACAACCCTCCCTATCTCTGTAAACTCCACCAGCCACTACAACCCTCCCTATCTTTGTAACCTCCACCACCCCCTACACCCCTCCCTATCTGTGAAAACCTACACCAGCCCCTACACCCCTCCATATCTCTGTAACCTACACCAGCACCTAAAACCCTCCCTATCTCTGGAAAATCCTCCAGTCCCTACAATCCTCACTATCTCTGTAAGCTCCTCCTGCCCCTACAACCCTCGCTATCTCTGTAACCTCCTCCTGCCCATACAACCCTCCCTATCTCTGTAACCTCCTCCAGTTCCTCCAACCCTCCCTATCTCTGTAAGCTCCTCCAGCCCCTGCAAATCTCCCTATATCTATAACCTCCTCCAACACCGACAATCCTCCCTATCTCTGTAACCTCCTCCAGCTGCTACAACACTCCCTATCACTGTAAACTCCTCCAGCACCTACACCCCTCCCTATCTCTGCAACCTGCTCAAGCCCCGACAACCCTCCCTATCTCTGTAACCTCCTCCAGCACCTACACCCCTCCCTATCTCTGCAACCTGCTCCAGCCCCAACAACCCTCCCTATCTCTGTAACCTCCTCCAGCTCCTCCAACTCTCCCCATCTCTGGAACCTCCCCCAACTCCTACAACCCTGCCCATATCTGTAACCTCCTCCAGCCCCTACAACCATCCCTATCTCTGTAACCACCTCCAGGCCCTACAACCCTCCCTATCTCTGGACCCTCCTCCAGCCCCTACACCCCGCCCTATCTCTGTAACCTCCTCCAGCCCCTCCAACACTCCCTATCTGTGTAACCTCCTCGGCCCTTACAACCCTCCCTATCTCTGTAAACTCCTCCAGCCTCTACAACCCTCCCTATGTGTGTAACATCCACCAGCCCCTACAACCCTCCTTATTTCTGTAACCTCATCCAGCCCCTACAATTCTCACTATCTCTGTAACATCCTCCAGCCCCTACACCTCTCCGTATTTCTGTAACCTCCTCCAGCCCCTACACCCCTGCCTATCTCTGTAACATCCTCCAGCCCCTCCAAACTCCCTATCTGTGTAACCTCCTCGGCCCTTACAACCCTCCCTATTTCTGTAAACTCCTCCAGCCCCTACAACCCTCCCTATGTGTGTAACATCCTCCAGCCCCTACAACCCTCCTTATCTCTGTAACCTCATCCAGCCCCTACAACTCTCACTATCTCTGTAACATCCTCCAGCCCCGACAAACCTCCCTATCTCTGTAACCTCATTCAGCAGCTACAACCCTCCCTATTTCTGTAACCACCTCCAGCCCCTACAAACCTCCCTATATCTGTAACCTCCTCCAGCCCCGACAACACTCCCTATCTCTGTAACCTCCTCCAGCCCCTACAACCCTCCCTATCTCTGTAAACTCCACCAGCCACTACAACCCTCTCTATCTTTGTAACCTCCACCAGCCCCTACACCCCTCCCTCTCTGTGAAAACCTACACCAGCCAATAAACCCCTCAATATCTCTGTAACCTACACCAACACCTAAAACCCTCCCTATCTCTGGAAAATCCTCCAGCCCCTACAATCCTCACTATCTCTGTAACCTCCTCCAGCCCCTACAACCCTCCCTATCTCTGTAAGCTCCTCCTGCCCCTACAACCCTCGCTATCTCTGTAACCTCCTCCTGCCCATACAACCCTCCCTATCTCTGTAACCTCCTCCAGTTCCTCCAACCCTCCCTATCTCTGTAAGCTCCTCCAGCCCCTGCAAACCTCCCTATATCTATAACCTCCTCCAACACTGACAATCCTCCCTATCTCTGTAACCTCCTCCAGCTGCTACAACACTCCCTATCACTGTAAACTCCTCCAGCACCTACACCCCTCCCTATCTCTGCAACCTGCTCCAGCCCCAACAACCCTCCCTATCTCTGTAACCTCCTCCAGCTCCTCCAACTCTCCCCATCTCTGTAACCTCCCCCAACTCCTACAACCCTGCCCATATCTGTAACCTCCTCCAGCCCCTACAACCATCCCTATCTCTGTAACCACCTCCAGGCCCTACAACCCTCCCTATCTCTGTAACCTCCTCCAGCCCCGACACCCCGCCCTATCTCTGTAACCTCCTCCAGCCCCTCCAACACTCCCTATCTGTGTAACCTCCTCGGCCCTTACAACCCTCCCTATTTCTGTAAACTCCTCCAGCCCCTACAACCCTCCCTATGTGTGTAACATCCTCCAGCCCCTACAACCCTCCTTATCTCTGTAACCTCATCCAGCCCCTACAACTCTCACTATCTCTGTAACATCCTCCAGCCCCTACACCTATCCGTATTTCTGTAAACTCCTCCAGCCCCTACAACCCTCCCTATATCTGTAACCTACTCCAGCCCCGACAAACCTCCCTATCTCTGTAACCTCCTTCAGCAGCTACAACCCTCCCTATTTCTGTAACCACCTCCAGCCCCTACAAACCTCCCTATATCTGTAACCTCCTCCAGCCCCGACAACACTCCCTATCTCTGTAACCTCCTCCAGCCCCTACAACCCTCCCTATCTCTGTAAACTCCACCAGCCACTACAACCCTCCCTATCTTTGTAACCTCCACCACCCCCTACACCCCTCCCTATCTGTGAAAACCTACACCAGCCCCTACACCCCTCCATATCTCTGTAACCTACACCAGCACCTAAAACCCTCCCTATCTCTGGAAAATCCTCCAGTCCCTACAATCCTCACTATCTCTGTAAGCTCCTCCTGCCCCTACAACCCTCGCTATCTCTGTAACCTCCTCCTGCCCATACAACCCTCCCTATCTCTGTAACCTCCTCCAGTTCCTCCAACCCTCCCTATCTCTGTAAGCTCCTCCAGCCCCTGCAAATCTCCCTATATCTATAACCTCCTCCAACACCGACAATCCTCCCTATCTCTGTAACCTCCTCCAGCTGCTACAACACTCCCTATCACTGTAAACTCCTCCAGCACCTACACCCCTCCCTATCTCTGCAACCTGCTCAAGCCCCGACAACCCTCCCTATCTCTGTAACCTCCTCCAGCACCTACACCCCTCCCTATCTCTGCAACCTGCTCCAGCCCCAACAACCCTCCCTATCTCTGTAACCTCCTCCAGCTCCTCCAACTCTCCCCATCTCTGTAACCTCCCCCAACTCCTACAACCCTGCCCATATCTGTAACCTCCTCCAGCCCCTACAACCATCCCTATCTCTGTAACCACCTCCATTCCCTACAACCCTCCCTATCTCTGTAACCTCCTCCAGCCCCTCCAACACTCCCTATCTGTGTAACCTCCTCGGCCCTTACAACCCTCCCTATTTCTGTAAACTCCTCCAGCCCCTACAACCCTCCCTATGTGTGTAACATCCTCCAGCCCCTACAACCCTCCTTATCTCTGTAACCTCATCCAGCCCCTACAACTCTCACTATCTCTGTAACATCCTCCAGCCCCTACACCTCTCCGTATTTCTGTAAACTCCTCCAGCCCCTACAACCCTCCCTATATCTGTAACCTACTCCAGCCCCGACAAACCTCCCTATCTCTGTAACCTCCTCCAGCCCCTACAACCCTCCCTATCTCTGTAAGCTCCTCCTGCCCCTACAACCCTCCCTATCTCTGTAACCTCCTCCTGCCCATACAACCCTCCCTATCTCTGTAACCTCCTCCAGTTCCTCCAACCCTCCCTATCTCTGTAAGCTCCTCCAGCCCCTGCAAACCTCCCTATATCTATAACCTCCTCCAACACCGACAATCCTCCCTATCTCTGTAACCTCCTCCAGCTGCTACAACACTCCCTATCACTGTAAACTCCTCCAGCACCTACACCCCTCCCTAGCTCTGCAACCTGCTCAAGCCCCAACAACCCTCCCTATCTCTGTAACCTCCTCCAGCACCTACACCCCTCCCTATCTCTGCAACCTGCTCCAGCCCCAACAACCCTCCCTATCTCTGTAACCTCCTCCAGCTCCTCCAACTCTCCCCATCTCTGTAACCTCCCCCAACTCCTACAACCCTGCCCATATCTGTAACCTCCTCCAGCCCCTACAACCATCCCTATCTCTGTAACCACCTCCAGGCCCTACAACCCTCCCTATCTCTGTAACCTCCTCCAGCCCCTACACCCTGCCCTATCTCTGTAACCTCCTCCAGCCCCTCCAACACTCCCTATCTGTGTAACCTCCTCGGCCCCTACAACCCTCCCTATCTCTGTAAACTCCTCCAGCCTCTACAACCCTCCCTATGTGTGTAACATCCACCAGCCCCTACAACCCTCCTTATCTCTGTAACCTCATCCAGCCCCTACAATTCTCACTATCTCTGTAACATCCTCCAGCCCCTACACCTCTCCGTATTTCTGTAAACTCCTCCAGCCCCTACAACCCTCCCTATATCTGTAACCTACTCCAGCCCCGACAAACCTCCCTATCTCTGTAACCTCCTTCAGCACCTACAACCCTCCCTATCTCTGTAACCACCACCAGCCCCAACATACCTCCCTATATTTGTAACCTCCTCCAGCCCCGACAACACTCCCTATCTCTGTAACCTCCTCCAGCCCCTACAACCCTCCCTATCTCTGTAAACTCCACCAGCCCCTACAACCCTCCCTATCCTTGTAACCTCCACCAGCCCCGACACCCCTCCCTATCTGTGAAAACCTACACCAGCACCTATTACCCTCCCTATATCTGTAACCTCCTCCAGCCACGACAATCCTCCCTATCTCTGTAACCTCCTCCAGCTGCTACAACACTCCCTATTGCTGTCACCTCCTCCAGCCCCTACACCCCTCCCTATCACTGTAAACTCCTCCAGCACCTACACCCCTCCCTATCTCTGCAACCTGCTCCAGCCCCAACAACCCTCCCTATCTCTGTAACCTCCTCCAGCTCCTCCAACTCTCCCCATCTCTGTAACCTCCCCCAGCTCCTACAACCTTCCCCATATCTGTAACCTCCTCCAGCCCCTACAACCATCCCTATCTCTGTAACCACCTCCAGGCCCTACAACCCTCCCTATCTCTGTAACCTCCTCCAGCCCCTACACCCCTGCCTATCACTGTAACCTCCTCCAGCCCCTCCAACACTCCCTATCTGTGTAACCTCCTCGGCCCTTACAACCCTCCCTATTTCTGTAAACTCCTCCAGCCCCTACAACCCTCCCTATGTGTGTAACATCCTCCAGCCCCTACAACCCTCCTTATCTCTGTAACCTCATCCAGCCCCTACAACTCTCACTATCTCTGTAACATCCTCCAGCCCCTACACCTCTCCGTATTTCTGTAAACTCCTCCAGCCCCTACAACCCTCCCTATATCTGTAACCTACTCCAGCCCCGACAAACCTCCCTATCTCTGTAACCTCCTTCAGCAGCTACAACCCTCCCTATTTCTGTAACCACCTCCAGCCCCTACAAACCTCCCTATATCTGTAACCTCCTCCAGCCCCGACAACACTCCCTATCTCTGTAACCTCCTCCAGCCCCTACAACCCTCCCTATCTCTGTAAACTCCACCAGCCACTACAACCCTTTCTGTCTTTGTAACCTCCACCAGCCCCTACACCCCTCTCTATCTGTGAAAACCTACACCAGCCCCTACACCCCTCCATATCTCTGTAACCTACACCAGCACCTAAAACCCTCCCTATCTCTGGAAAATCCTCCAGCCCCTACAATCCTCACTATCTCTGTAACCTCCTCCAGCCCCTACAACCCTCCCTATCTCTGTAAGCTCCTCCTGCCCCTACAACCCTCGCTATCTCTGTAACCTCCTCCTGCCCATACAACCCTCCCTCCCTCCCTATCTCTGTAACCTCCTCCAGTTCCTCCAACTCTCCCCATCTCTGTAACCTCTCCCAACTCCTACAACCCTGCCCATATCTGTAACCTCCTCCAGCCCCTACAACCATCCCTATCTCTGTAACCACCTCCAGGCCCTACAACCCTCCCTATCTCTGTAACCTCCTCCAGCCCCTCCAACACTCCCTATCTGTGTAACCTCATCGGCCCTTACAAACCTCCCTATTTCTGTAAACTCCTCCAGCCCCTACAATCCTCCCTATGTGTCTAACATCCTCCAGCCCCTACAACCCTCCTTATCTCTGTAACCTCATCCAGCCCCTACAACTCTCACTATCTCTGTAACATCCTCCAGCCCGTACACCTCTCCATATTTCTGTAAACTCCTCCAGCCCCTACAACCCTCCCTATATCTGTAACCTACTCCAGCCCCGACAAATCTCCCTTCTCTGTAACCTCCTTCAGCAGCTACAACCCTCCCTATTTCTGTAACCACCTCCAGCCCCTACAAACCTCCCTATATCTGTAACCTCCTCCAGCCCCTACAACCCTCCCTATCTCTGTAAACTCCACCAGCCACTACAACCCTCCCTATCTTTGTAACCTCCACCAGCCCCGACACCCCTCCCTATCTGTGAAAACCTACACCAGCCCCTACACCCCTCCATATCTCTGTAACCTACACCAGCACCTAAAACCCTCCCTATCTCTGGAAAATCCTCCAGCCCCTACAATCCTCACTATCTCTGTAACCTCCTCCAGTTCCTCCAACCCTCCCTATCTCTGTAAGCTCCTCCAGCCCCTGCAAACCTCCCTATATCTATAACCTCCTCCAACACCGACAATCCTCCCTATCTCTGTAACCTCCTCCAGCTGCTACAACACTCCCTATCACTGTAAACTCCTCCAGCACCTACACCCCTCCCTATCTCTGCAACCTGCTCAAGCCCCAACAACCCTCCTTATCTCTGTAACCTCCTCCAGCCCCTACACCCCTCCCTATCTCTGTAACATCCTCCAGCCCCTACACCCCTCCCTTTCTCTGTAACCTCCTCCAGCACCTACACCCCTCCCTATCTCTGCAACCTGCTCTAGCCCCAACAACCCTCCCTATCTCTGTAACCTCCTCCAGCTCCTCCAACTCTCCCCATCTCTGTAACCTCCCCCAACTCCTACAACCCTGCCCATATCTGTAACCTCCTCCAGCCCCTACAACCCTCCCTATCTCTGTAACCACCTCCAGGCCCTACAACCCTCCCTATCTCTGTAACCTCCTCCAGCCCCTACACCCCGCCCTATCTCTGTAACCTCCTCCAGCCCCTCCAACACTCCCTATCTGTGTAACCTCCTCGGCCCCTACAACCCTCCCTATCTCTGTAAACTCCTCCAGCCTCTACAACCCTCCCTATGTGTGTAACATCCACCAGCCCCTACAACCCTCCTTATCTCTGTAACCTCATCCAGCCCCTACAATTCTCACTATCTCTGTAACATCCTCCAGCCCCTACACCTCTCCGTATTTCTGTAACCTCCTCCAGCCCCTACAACCCTCCCTATATCTGTAACCCACTCCAGCCCCGACAAACCTCCCTATCTCTGTAACCTCCTTCAGCACCTACAACCCTCCCTATCTCTGTAACCACCTCCAGCCCCAACATACCTCCCTATATCTGTAACCTCCTCCAGCCCCGACAACACTCCCTATCTCTGTAACCTCCTCCAGCCCCTACAACCCTCCCTATCTCTGTAAACTCCACCAGCCCCTATAACCCTCCCTATCCTTGTAACCTCCACCAGCCCCGACACCCCTCCCTATCTGTGAAAACCTATTCCAGCACCTATTACCCACCCTATATCTGTAACCTCCTCCAGCCACGACAATCCTCCCTATCTCTGTAACCTCCTCCAGCCTCTACAACCCTCCCTATCTCTGTAACCACCACCAGCCCCTACACCCCACCCTATCTCTGTAACCTATACCAGCACCTATAACCCTCCCTATCTCTGTAACCTCCTCCAGCCCCTACAATCCTCCCTATCTCTGTAACCTCCTCCAGCTACTACACCCCTTCCTATCTCTGTAACCTCCTCCAGCCCCTACAACCCTCCCTATCTCTGTAACCTCCTCGAGCTCCTCCAACACTCCCTATCTCTGTAACCTTCTCCAGCCCCTACGACTCTCCCGTTATCTCTAACCTCCTCCAGGCCCTACAACCATCCCTTTCTCTGTAAACACCTCCAGCCCCTACAGCCATCACTATCTCTGTAACCTCCTCCAGCCCCTACACCCCTCCCTATCTTTGTAACCTCCTCCTGCCCCTTCAACCCTTCCTATCTTTGTAACCTCCTCAGCTCCTACACCCCTCCCAATCTCTGTAACCTCCTCCAGCCCCTACAAAGCTCCCTACATCTGTAACTTCCTCCAACCCCTACAACACTCCCTATCTCTGTAACCACCTCCAGCCCCTACAACCCTCCCTATATGTGTAACCTCCTCCAACCCCTACATCCCTCCCTATCTCTGTAACCTCCTCCAGCCCCTACAATCCTCCCTATCTCTGTAACCTCCTCCAGCTCCTACACCCCTTCCTATCTCTGTAACCTCCTCCAGCCCCTACAACCCTCCCTATCTCTGTAACCTCCTCCAGCTCCTCCAACACTCCCTATCTCTTTAACCTTCTCCAGCCCCTACGACTCTCCCGTTATCTCTAACCTCCTCCAGCCCCTACAACCATCCCTTTCTCTGTACACACCTCCAGCCCCTACAGCCCTCACTATCTCTGTAACCTCCCCCAGCCCCTACAGCCCTCCCTATCTTTGTAACCTCCTCCTGCCCCTTCAACCCTCCCTATCTTTGTAACCTCCTCCAGACCCTACACCCCTCCCTATCTCTGTAACCTCCTCAGCTCCTACACCCCTCCCAATCTCTGTAACCTCCTCCAGCCCCTACAAAGCTCCCTACATCTGTAACCTCCTCCAACCCCTTCAACAGACCCTATCTCTGTAACCACCTCCAGCCCCTACAACCCTCCCTATATGTGTAACCTCCTCCAACCCCTACACCCCTCCCTATCTCTGTAACCTCTTCCAGCCCCTCCAACCCCCCACTATCTATGTAACCTCCTCCGCCCCTACAACCCTCCCTATCTCTGTAACCTCCTCCAGCCCCTACAACTCTCCCTATGTGTGTAACCTCCTCCAGCCCCTACAACCATCCCTATCTCTGTAATCTCCTCCAGCCCCTACAAATCTCCCTATCTCTGTAACCTCCTCCAGCCCCTACACCTCTCCGTATTTATGTAACCTCCTGCAGCCCCTACAAACCTCCCTATATCTGTAACCTCCTCAAGCCCCGACAATCCTCCCTATCTCTGTAACCTCCTTCACACCTACAACCCTCCCTATCTCTGTAACCTCCACCAGCGAATACAACCCTCCCTATCTTTGTAACCTCCACCAGCCCCTACACCCCTCCCTATCTGTGTAACCTCCTCCAGCCCATACAACCCTCCCTATCTCTGTAACCTCCTCCAGCTCCTCCATCCCTCCCTTTCTGTGTAATCTTATCCAGCCCCTACAACTCTCCCCTTATCTCTAAACTCCTCCAGCCCCTACAACCATCCCTTTCCCTGTAAACAACTCCAACCCCTACAACCCTCACTATCTCTGTAACCTCCCCCAGCACCTACACCCCTCCCTATCTTTGTAACCTCCTCCAGCCCCTTCAACCCTCCCTATCTCTGTAACCGCCTCCAGCCCCTACACCCCTCCCTATCTCTGTAACCTCCTCCAGCCCCTCCAACATTCCCTATCTGTGTAATCTCCTCCGCCCCTATAACCCTCCCTATCTCTGTAACCTCCTCCAGCCCCTACAACGCTCCCTATCTGTGTAACCTCCTCCAGCTCCTACAACTCTCCCTATCACTGTAACCTCCTCCAGCCCCTACAACCCTCCCTATCTCTGTAACCTCCTCCAGCCCTTACAACCCTCCCTATCTATGTAACCTCCTCCAGCTCCTCCAACCCTCCCTATCTGTGTAACCTCCTCCAGCCCCTACAACTCTCCCCTTATCTCTAACCTCCTGCAGCCCCTACAACCATCCCTTTCTCTGTAAACACCTCCAGCCCCTACAACCCTCACTATCTCTGTAACCTCCCCCATCCCCTACACCCCTCCCTATCTTTGTAACCTCCTCCTGCCCCTACAAAGCTCCCTACCTCTGTAACCTCCTCCAGCCCCTACAACCCTCCCTATCACTGTAACATCCTCCATCCCCTACAGTCCTCCCGATCTCTGTAACCTCCTCCAGCCCCTACAATCCTCCCTATCTCTGTAACCTCCTTCAGCCCCTATAACCCTCCCAATCTCTGTAACCTCCTCCGGGCCCTACACCCCTCCCTGTCTCTGTAAACTCCTCCAGCACCTACACCCCTCCCTATCTCTGTAAACTCCTCCAGCACCTACACCCCTCCCTATCTCTGCAACCTGCTCCAGCCCCCACAACCCTCCCTATCTCTGTAACCTCCTCCAGCTCCTCCAACTCTCCCTATCACTGTAACCTACTCCAGCTCCTACAACCCTCCCCATATCTGTAACCTCCTCCAGCCCCTACAACCATCCCTATCTGTGTAACCACCTCCAGCCCCTACAACCCTCCCTATCTCTGTAACCTCCTCCAGCCCCTACACCCCTCTGTATCTCTGTAACCTATACCAGCACCTAAAACCCTCCCTATCTCTGTAACCTCCTCCAGCCCCTACAACTCTCCCCTTATCTCTAACCTCCTCCTGCCCCTACAACCCTCGCTATCTCTGTAACCTTCCCCAGCCCCTACACCCCTCCCTATCTTTGTAACCTCCTCCAGCCCCTACAACCCTCCCTATATCTGTAACCTCCTCCATCTCCTACACCCCTCCCTATCTCTGTAACCTCCTCCAGCTCCTACACCCCTCCCTATCTCTGTAACCTCCTCCAGCCCCTACAACCCTCCCTACCTCTGTAACCTCCTGCAGCCCCTACAACCCTCCCTATCTCTGTAACATCCTCCATTCCCTTCAGTCCTCCCTATCTCTGTAACCTCCTTCAGCCCCTACAACCCTCCTTATTTCTGTAACCTCCTCCAGCTCCTACACCCCTCCCTATCTCTGTAACCTCCTCCAGCTCCTACAACCCTCCCCATATCTGTAACCTCCTCCAGCCCCTACAACCATCCCTATCTCTGTAAGCACCTCCAGCCCCTACAACCCTCCCTATCTCTGTAACCTCCTCCAGCCCCTACACCCCTCCCTATCTCTGTAACCTCCTCCAGCCCCTCCAACCATCCCTATCTGTGTAACCTCCTCCGCCCCTACAACTCTCCCTATCTCTGTAACCTCCTCCAGCCCCTACAACGCTCCCTATCTGTGTAACCTCCTCCAGCTCCTACAACTCTCCCTATCTCTGTAACCTCCTTCAGCACCTACACCCCTCCCTATCTCTGTAACCTCCTCCAGCCCCTACAACCCTCCCTATCTCTGTAAACTCCTCCAGCTTCGACAACCCTCCCTATCTCTGTAACCTCCACCAGCCCCTACAACGCTCCCTATCTCTGTAACCTCCACCAGCCCCTACAACCCTCCCTATCTCTGTAACCACCACCTGCCCTTACACCCCTCCCTATCTCTGTAACCTCCTCCAGCCCCTACAACTCTCCCCTTATCTCTAACCTCCTCCTGCCCCTACAACCCTCCCTATCTCTGTAACCTCCTCCAGCCCCTACAACCCTCTCTATCTCTGTAACCTCCTCCAGCCCCTACAACCCTCCCTATCTATGTAACCTCCTTCAGCCCCTACAACCCTCCCTACCTCTGTAACCTCCTCCAGCCCCTACAACCCTCCCTATCTCTGTAACCTCCTCCATCCCCTCCAACTCTCCCTATCTCTGTAACCTCCTCCAGCCCTGACAACCCTCCCTATCTCTGTAACCTCCTCCAGTCCCTACACCCTCCCTATTTCTGTAACCTCCTCCAGCCCCTACAACCCTCCCTATCTCTGTAACCTCCTCCAGTCCCTACACCCTCCCTATCTCTGTAACCTCCTCCAGACCCTACACCCCTCCCTATCTCTGTAATCACCACCAGCCCCTATACCCCTCCGTATCTCTGTAACCTACACCAGCACCTAAAACCTTCCCTATCTCTGTAACCTCCTCCAGCCCCTACAATCCTCCCTAACTCTGTAACCTCCTCCTGTCCCTACACCCCTCCCTATCTCTGCAACCTGCTCCAGCCCCCACATCCCTCCCTATCTCTGTAACCTCCTCCAGCCCCTACACCCCTCCCTATCTCTGTAACCTGCTCCAGCCCCTACAACCCTCCCTATCTCTGTAACTTCCTCCAGCCCCTCCGTCTCTTGCAGCACAGATACCAGCAGAATGGTTAAGATATTCAGCCCCTACCTATCACTCTACTATTCTTACATCGAGCTGGCTGACAACAGACAAGGTAAGAGAGACGCCCAGAAGCGCTGCACAGGCAGGGAGGTACTTTTTTAAAGTGTTGTAATGTCGGAAACACAGCAGCAAATTGGTGCACAGCAAGATCTCACAAAATCAGCAATTTGAGAATGACTCAGCTCATCTGTTTCACTGATATTGTTTGAGGAATAAATATTTGTCCCAGGACACTGGGGAGACCTGCACCCGGTGTCCAGTTAAATAGTGGCCATGGGATCTTTTACAGCCATATCAGCATGCAAATGGGGTCTTGTGTTAATGCTTCATCCGAAAGACGATACCTCCAACAGTGCTGCACTCCCTCAGTACTGACACTCTGACACTGCAGCACTCCCTCAATACTGACCCTCTGACAGTGTGGCACTCGCTCAGTACTGACACTCTGACAGTGCGGCACTCCCTCAGTACTGACCCTCTGACAGTGCAGCACTCCCTCAATACTGACCCTCTGACAGTGCAGCACTCCCTCAGTACTAATGCTCCAACAGTGCAGCACTTGCTCAATACTGACCCTCCAACAGTGTAGCACTCCTGCAGTACTGATCCTCTAACAATGCAGCCCAACTTCAGTACTGATCCTCCATCAATGTGGCATTCCCTCACTACTGACCCTCTGACAGTGCAGCACTCCCTCACTACTGACCCTCTGACAGTGCAGCACTCCCTCACTACTGACCCTCTGACAGTGCAGCTCTCCCTCTGTACTGACCTCCGACAGTGCGGCACTCCCTCAATACTGACCCTCCAACAGTGCAGCACTCCCTCAGTACTGACCCTCTGACAGTGCGGCACTCCCTCAGTACTGACCCTCCGACAGTGCGGCACTCCCTCAGTACTGACCCTCCGACAGTGCGGCACTCCCTCAGTACTGACCCTCTGACAGTGCAGCACTCCCTCAGTACTGACCCTCTGACAGTGCAGCACTCCTTCACTAGTGCCAGATTTAATTACTGTAGCGTGGGAGTGAACCTGGAACCCTGGTCATTCTGAGAAGAGGGTAGGACCGAGCCACTGATAGCAGTGGTTCAGCTCTGTACAGACAGAGGCTGATGAATAAGAGCAGGGGAGAAACCTGTGTGGGCACACCGCCTCCATCCCACATTCCTGAGCTCTGAATCATTCGCTCTGAACCCTGCATTTCATGAACCTGATTTCATCAGATTGTTTATAAACTGCTACAATCCCAAACTCACGCAGTGGGTGGTAGAGTGGGTGGAGTGAGGGCTACAAGCCTTACACGGAGACCCGACTGAACACAAGAGAGCAATACACCCGCAGAAGTAGAGGAAATACTGGTTCCTGTAGTTGCAGTGTTGGATAATCAAAGTCATTGTGACGGTCTCAGAGAGAGAATCTTTTAAATCCCAATGCTCCCCAGTCTGTCCCTGCTCCCTATTCCAATGTTCCCCAGAGTGTCCTCTCTCAATATCCCACTGTTCCCTAGTGTGTCCTCTCTCAATATCCCACTGTTCCCCAATGTGTCCCCTCTCCATATCCCACTATTACACAGGGTGTCCCCTTTCAATATCCCACTGTTCCCCAATGTGTCCCCTCTCTATATCCCACTGATCCCCAGTGTTTCCCCTCTCAATATCCCACTGTTCCCCAGAGTGTCCCCTCTCTATATCCCACTTTACCCCAACGTATCCCTTCTCTATATCCTACTGTTCTATATTGTGTTCCCCATCTGTATCCCACTTTCCCCAGTTTGTCCACTCTATATCCTGCTGTTCTCCAGTTTATCCCCTCTGCATATTCCACTGTTCCCCAGTGTGTCCTCTCTCCATATCCCACGGCTCTCCAGTGTGTCCTCTCTCAATATCCCACTGGTCCCCAGAGTGTCCCCTCTCTATATCCCACTTTACCCCAACGTATCCCTTCTCTATATCCTACTGTTCTATATTGTGTTCCCCATCTGTATCCCACTTTCCCCAGTTTGTCCACTCTATATCCTGCTGTTCTCCAGTTTATCCCCTCTGCATATTCCACTGTTCCCCAGTGTGTCCTCTCTCCATATCCCACGGCTCTCCAGTGTGTCCTCTCTCTATATCCCACTGTTCCCCAGTGTGTCCTCTCTCTATATCCCACTGTTCCCCAGTGTGTCCTCTCTCTATATCCCACTGTTCCCCAGTGTGTCCCCTCTCTATATCCCACTGTTCCCCACTGTGTCCCCTCTCCATATCCCACTGCTCCCCAGTGTGTCCCCTCTCCATATCCCACTGCTCCCCAGTGTGTCCCCTCTCAATATCCCACTGTTCCCCACTGTGTCCCCTCTCTATATCCCACTTTACCCCAGCGTATCCCTTCTCTATATCCTGCCGATCTGCAATATGTCCCCCATCTGTATCCAAGTTTTCCCCAGTTGTACCCTCTCCATATCCCACTGTTCCCCCGTGTGTCCTCTCTCTATATCCCTCTCTTCCCCAGAGTGTCCCATCTCTATATCCCGCTGTTTTCATTGAGTCCCCTCTCTATATCCCACTTTCCCCCTGTGTACCCCCTCTCTATATCCTACTGTTCTGCAGTGTGTCCCCTATCTATATCGCACTGTTCTGCAGTCTGTCCCCTCTCTATAACCAACTGTTCCCCAGTGTGTCCCTGCTCCCTATTCCAATGTTCCTCAGTGTGTCCCTGCTCCCTATTCCAATTTTCCCCAGAGTATCATCTCTCTATATCCCACTGTTCCCCAGTTTGTCCCCTCTCCACATTCCACAACTCCGTTGTGTGGCCTCTCTCCATATCCCACTGTTCCCCTGCGTGTCCCCTCCCTATCCCGCTGTTCCCCAGTGCGTCCACTCTCTACATCCCCTTGTTCCCCAGTGTGTCCCGTCTCTATCCCGCTCTTCCTGTGTTACCCTCTCCATCCCACTGTTTCCCCTTGTGTCCCCCCTCCATACCCCCACTGTTCTCCAGTCTTTTCCCTCCCTATATCCCACTTTTCTCCAATGTATCCCGTCTCCATATCCCACTGTTCTCCATTGTGTCCCCTCTTTATATCCGTCTGTTCACCTGTTTGTCCCATAACTATATCCCACGGTTCCCCATTCTGTCCCCTCCATAACCCCACTGTTCCCCAATCTTTCTCCTCTCTAAATCCCACTTTTCTCCAAAGTATCCTTCTACATATCCCACTGTTCCCCAGTGTGACCCCTCTCTATATCACCCTGTTCTCCAACCTGTCCCTCTCTAATCCCATTGTTCCCAAGTCTGTCCCCATTCTATATCCCACAGTTCCTCATTTTAGTCCCTGTCTATATCCCACTGTTCCCCAGACTGTCCCTTCTCAATATCCCATTGTTCCACAGAGTGGCCCCTCTCTATATCCCACTGTTCCCCAGTGTGTCCTCTCTCTATAGCCCACTGTTCCCCAGTGTGTCCTCTCTCTATAGCCCACTGTTCCCCAGAGTGGCCCCTCTCTATATCCCACTGTTCCCCAGTGTCTCCTCTCTCAATATCCCACTGTTCCCGTGTCCCTGCTCCCTATTCCAATTTTCCTCAGAGTGTCCTCTCTCATTATCTCACTGTTCCCCAGAATGTCCCCTCTCTATATCCCAATATTCCCCAGTGTATCCCTTCTCTATATCCTACTGCTCTGCAGTGTGGCCCCCATCTGTATCTCACTTTCCCCAGTTTGCTCACTCTCTATATCCCGCTGTTCCCCAGTTTATCCCCTCTCCATATCCCACTGATCCCCAGTGTCTCCCCTCCCTAACCCACTGTTCTCCAGTGTGTCCCCTCTCTATATCCCACTTTTGCCCTGTGTACCCCCTCTCTATATCCTACTGTTCAGCAGTGTGGCCCCCATCTGTATCCCACTGTTACGCAGTCTGTCCCCTCTCTGTAACCACCTGTTCCCCAGTGTGTCCCTGCTCCCTATTCCAATGTTCCCCTGTGTCTCCCTCTCAATATCCCACTGTTCCCCAGAGTGTCCTCTCTCTATATCCCACTGTTCCCCAGAGTGTCCTCTCTCAATATCCCACTGTTCCCCAGAGTGTCCGCTCTCTATATCCCACTGTTCCCCAGAGTGTCCTCTCTCTATATCCCACTGTTCCCCAGAGTGTCCTCTCTCTATATCCCACTGTTCCCCAGAGTGTCCTCTCTCTATATCCCACTGTTCCCCAGAGTGTCCTCTCTCTATATCCCACTGTTCCCCAGTGTCTCCTCTCTCAATATCCCACTGTTCCCCAGTGTGTCCCTGCTCCCTATTCCAATTTTCCTCAGTGTGTCCTCTCTCTATATCCCACTGTTCCCCAGAGTGTCCCTTCTCAATATCCCACTGTTCCCCAGAGTGTCCTCTCTCTATATCCCACTGTTCCCCAGAGTGTCCTCTCTCTATATCCCACTGTTCCCCAGAATGTCCCTTCTCAATATCCCACTGTTCCCCAAAGTGTCCCTTCTCAATATCCCACTGTTCCCCAGTGTGTCCTCTCTCAATATCCCACTGTTCCCCAAGTGTCCCTTCTCAATATCCCACTGTTCCCCAGAGTATCCCCTCTCTATATCCCACTCTTCCTGAGTGTCCTCTCTCAATATCCCATTGTTGCTCAGAGTGTCCTCTCTCTATATCCCACTGTTCCTGAGTGTCCTCTCTCTATATCCCACTGTTCCTGAGTGTCCTCTCTCAATATCCCACTGTTCCCGTGTGTCCCTGCTCCCTATTCCAATTTTCCTCAGTGTGTCCTCTCTCAATATCCCACTGTTCCCCAGAGTGTCCTCTCTTTATATCCCACTGTTACCCAGAGTGTCCCTTCTCAATATCCCACTGTTCCCCAGAGTATCCTCTCTCTATATCCCACTGTTCCCCAGGGTGTCCCTTCTCAATATCCCACTGTTCCCCAGAGTGTCCCTTCTCTATATCCCACTGTTCCCCAGAGTGTCCCTTCTCTATATCTCACTGTTCCCCAGAGTGTCCCTTCTCTATATCCCACTGTTCCCCAGAGTGTCCTCTGTCAATATCCCACTGTTCCCCAGAGTGTCCTCTCTCAATATCCCACTGTTCCCCAGAGTGTCCCCTCTCAATGTCCCATTGTTCCCCTGTGTGTCCTCTCTCTATATCCCACTGTTCCCCAGAGTGTCCACTCTCTATATTCCACTGTTCCCGTGTCCTCTCTCTATATCCCTCTCTTCTCCAGAGTGTCCACTCTCTATATCCCACTTTCCCATTTCTACCCCCTCTCTATATCCTACTGTTCTGTAGTGTGTCCCCCATCTGTATCCCGCTGTTCTGCAGTCTGTCCCCTCTCATAACTCACTGTTACCCAGTGTGTCCCTCTCTATACTCCACTGTTCCCCAGTGTGGCCCCTCCCAATATCCCACTGTTCTCCATTGTGTCACCTCTCTATATCTGTCTGTTCACCAGTTTGTCCCATCTCTGTATCCCACTGCTCCCCAGACTGTCCCCTCTCTATATCCCACAGATCCCCAGTGTTTACCCTCTCCATCCCACTGTTTCCCCTTGTGTCCCCCCTCCATACCCCCACTGTTCTCCAGTCTTTTCCCTCTCTATATCCCACTTTACTCCAATGTATCCCGTCTCCATATCCCACTGTTCTCCATTGTGTCCCCTCTCAATACCCCACTTCTCCCCAGTCTGTCCCCTCTCTATATCCATCTGTTCCCCATATGTCCCCTTCCTATCCCACTGCTCCCCAGTGTGTCCCCCATTTAGATCCCACTTTTCCCCAGTTTGTCCCCTCTCCATATTCCACTGTTCCATTGTGAGCCCTCTCCCCATATCCCACTGATCCCCAGTTTCTCCCCTCCCTAATCCACTGTTCCCCAGTGTGTTCCCTCTCTGTATCCTCATGTTCCCCAGTCTATCCCCTCTGTATACCACTGTTCCTCAGTCTGTCCCCTCTCTAATCCCACTGTACCCAAGTCTGTCCCCATTCTATATCCCACTGTTCCCCATTTTACCCCCTCTCAATATCCACTGCTCCCCAGTACGTCCCCTCTCCATATTCCACAACTCCGTTGTGTCCTCTCTCCATATCCCACTGTTCCTCTGTGTGTCCCCTCCCTGTTCCCCAGTGCGTCCACTCTCTACATCCCACTGTTCCCCAGTGTGTCCCCTCTCTCTATCCTACTATTCCCCTGTCTGCTCCCCCTCTATCCCACTGTTCCGCAATGTGTCCCCTCTCAACATCCCTCTGTTCCCCATATGTCGCCTTCCTATCCCACTGCTCCCCAGTGTGTCCCCACTCTATAATCCACTGTTCCCCAGTGTGTCCCCACTCTATAATCCACTGTTCCCCAGTGTGTCCCCACTCTATAATCCACTGTTCCCCAGTGTGTCCCCTCTCTAATCCCACTGTTCCCCAGTGTGTCCCCACTCTATAATCCACTGTTCCCCAGTGTGGCCCCACTCTATAATCCACTGTTCCCCAGTGTGGCCCCTCTCTAATCCCACTGTTCCCCAGTCTGCTCCCTCTCTATTGCCCACTGCTTCTGGAGAAGATTAAGGTTTACGGGGCTCGGGAATGCTGTGACTGACAGCAGGGGTTGTGCTGGGGTTTGGTTGTGGAGGGTGCAACTGTTTGTTCAGATGCCCAGGCCCCCTCCCTCTGACTCCCTTCTCTCCATCATCCCAGGTCAATCCTCCCCGTCCCAGTGTGAGCTGTCCCCAGTGGAGACTGCAGGCCGGGTGACGGTTTTACTTTCAGCTTGGCATCACCTGTCTCAGCTACATCGCTCGGGATCCACATAGTTTTCCAGCCTAGTGGGTGAAGGCCTGTCTCCCCTCTCTCTCCCCAGCTACTGGAAAATTAACCACTTTTATTCTGTCCTGCTAGGCTGTCCCGCTCCCACTATCAGATCAGCCCTTCCCGTCTCTCTCTCTGTCCACAAGCCTCTCAGATCCCAACCCGCTTTCTGTCTCCTCTTCCCCACTTCCTGATCTGACCTGCATCTCTTCTTTTCACCTTTTACCTCCATCCATCACTTCTCTTGTTCTCCCCTCGTTCCGTTCCCCCACCACCTCACCTCTCCCTTGAACCCTTTTTTATGCTTCTCTCTCTCTCTCAAAATCTTTCTTGCCCTTCTCTTCCCAATTTCCTCCTTCTCCACTTCTCTTTCCCACTCCTTCCTTCTCCTCTCTTTTCTGTTGCTCTCTCTCTCTCTTCCTCTCTTTCCTGTTCCCTGTTCCTTTGTCATGTTCTCTGCTCTTCCTTTTCTTCTACTCATTCTTATCCCTTCATTTTTATCTTCTTCCTTCCCTTGTCTTCAGTCCCTCCTCTCTCTCTCTCTTGATCTCCAGTCTTGTTTCTCCCCATTACTTTCCCTCTCCCTCTTTCTCCCCTGAGTGTAGCAGGGTCATTCGAGACCCTCAGGGGGTGGTTGCTCCTGCCCCCTTGTGCGAGTTGCCCCCCCCAGGCCCAGGTAAGGTTCCCACACTCAGGGCTACCAACCAAGGCCAATGGCGGAACCAGGGAATTTTCAGTGTTGATGAAGGAAGAGCTGGAATCCTGAGGGACAACGGCTGCTTCCGGGGCGGGGAGGATCCTTCGGGAAGAGGATGTGTGTTTCCTTTAAGCACCCACGAGGAAGGCAATGGGAAACCACCTCATGTGTTCTTTTCTCTGAGTCATATTGTTCATTAAAGTTGAAAATGGGAGGTTCCTACGAGCAACTGAAGAGGAAAGCACAAGACGGCGAGGTGTGGAGAGATGAGGAGAGGAGCCCTCTTCCCTCACACTCCTCCTCTCTCCCTTTCCTCCTCTCTCATTCTCTCTCTCACTCACATTTTCATGTGCTCTCTTTCTGTCTTTCTCTCTATCTGTATGTCTTTCTCCCCATCTCTCAGTTTCCCTGTCTCTCTCTCTCTCATTTTCTCTCCACCTCTTAGTTTCTTTCTCTCCACTCCTCTCTCTATATTTCTCTGTGTTTCCCTCTCTTTTTCTCTCTGTTTCTTAGTTTCTTCCTCTCTCCATCTCTCTTAATCTCTCTGTCCCTCTCTCTTTCTCTCTCTCATTATCTCTCTCTGCCTGACCCTGTTTTTCAGTCTGTTTCTCTTAGTTTCTCGCTATCTCTTCATCTCCCACCCCTGCTCTATCAGTTCCTGTTTCTGAACAGGGTAGGGACAAACGCCAAGATACCCTCAGGGTTCCTGTAGGTTTCTCCCTTATTCTACTCGAAAACGAGTTCCTTTCTAATTGCTCCTGTGCAGTCTGAAGGCACTGAGACTCCAGTCTCTCCCTGAACAGATGGTTCCCAATGACTCACTGGGAGTGCTGGTCTGATGCAACATTATCATACAGTTTCCCTCTCTCTCTCCTCCAATTCCCCTTTTCATGTGTAAAACACAGGGGTCTCTCTCTCTCCTGCTTCTAAAGCCCTTCCTAGAAACTGGAGGAGGCCATTCAGCCCCACTCCTAGTCTGCTCCCCCATTTTCTTAGACCATCACTGGTCTGTGTCCTAACTCCATCTGCCCACTTTGATTCCCCAACACTTAATCACTTACAAAAATCCATCAATCTCAGTTTTGACATTTTTAAATGACCCCACGACCCCAGCCACAAGAGCTTTTATTTTGGTGGGGGAGAGAGTTCCAGATTCCCACTCCCCTCTGTGTGTGAGGAAGTGCTTCCTGACATCACCCCCTGAACGGCCTGGATCCAATTTGAAGGTTCTGCCTCCCTGTTCTGGACTCCCCCTCCCCCCGACCAGAGGAAATAGTCTCTCTCTATCGACCCTGTCGAATCCTTTAATCATCTTAAACCCCTCGATTAGATCACCCCTCAATCTTCTACACTCGAGGGGAGGTGAGCGTAGCCTGTGCAACCTGTCCTCGTAATTTAACCCTTTTAGTCCTGGTGTCGTTCTGGTGAATCTGTGCTGCATCCCCTCCCCTCCCTCCCAACCCAAAGCTGAGGAGAGGGTGGCCCCTGTGGCACCTCCAATTTCACTGCCCCTTCAAGGGGCAAGTTGCCCATTCCACCTGATACCCCTGGATGTTGGTGAGGCACTGAGTATCGGCACAGTGGGTTCTTCATTCACCACCTGAGGCACAAGGTTCCACATTCAAATCCACCCCAGGGCTTGAGCACAAGAGTTAAGAGTGACCCTCCAGAAATTGCAAGTCTTTATTTTGCCTTTGCCCCGGGTTCTGTTTTTTGTCATACATGTTGTGCAGTTGGCCCACCCCCTCACACAGATTGGGGGGGGGGGGGCATGTGGTGGAGGGGATGTCCGAGCGAGCGGAACCTGTGTGCAGGTGAACGAGCAGGGCAGAGAGAGAGAGAGAGGACGGCAAACATTACCCTCAACCGACTGGCAGCCGGGGTAAAAGATCGACGGGTTGTCGGAGGCTGGGAAGCCTCAGCTCGCTAGGACCACCTCACCTCGCTCCTGGTCAGGGAGTGACGATGGGCGAGAGGGGAGGTAGTGTTGGGGGGGGGGGGACCCCTGTTAATCTCTTGTCAATTACATTGTTAAGGTTCAGAGAAATAGGTGAGGGGTATTAATTGTCCTTGAGCACATATAAATAGGGGACACCTGGGACACTGTGTGGGAGAAGATCTGTGAGACTGAACGAGCCGATAACCTCTCTCTATAAAGAATAATTCCGTGTCTTGGTTTTAACTTCACCAACTGCCTTGGATCTCATTAACACCCCACCCCGCACCTCCGCACCCCCACCCCACCCCACCCCACCCCAGCTGCCCTTTCGGCAGCTGCTTGTTCATATCTGTTGAAGTCAAGTCAAGGCCCAGTCACTCCCTCCCAGCTACCTATCATTCCTCTTCGGGGAGAGAATGGAGCTCAAACCAGTCAGACTGGTCACACAGCAGCTGATGGGAGATGACCGGCGCTAGCAGGGGATGGGATGGGTGAGTGAGTGGGTGGGGAGGTGCGTATAGGGGAAGGAACAAGCTCAGAGCGTGTGTAGGCACTGGAACCCACTCTGCTGGCGTCTCAACCACCCCCAGCTCTCCCCAAGCCTCTACAATGTTAGCTCGGACAAGAACTGGAGGCCAGGAGCTGTGCGGGGGTGGGGGGGGGGAAGGTGTGGTGGGGAAGGTGGTTTATTACATTGTGGAATTACCCCCAATCCACCCATCCTATCAATGAGTGTCGTGGGGTGGGGTCGGAGAGCCAGTGGGATTCTGGGGGGTCAAAGGGGCTAGTCAGATCTGCTCAAAGGGCCAGGGATAGTTGGAAAGTCAAGGGGTTAGTCAGGTTGGATCAGGGGGGGTTAAAAGATTGGAGGGGTCATGAGTGTAGTCAGGTATCAGAGGGTCAGGGGAAGTCAGGGAGGGGTCACTTCAGGGTCAGGGGGGTCAGTTGAATAGTTTTTAGGGAATTAGATTTTGTTTTTAACGTCTAACATTTCCTGAGTAACTATCCAGGTAAGTAAGTCAGAACTGCCCAACTGTAGCTCAGAGTTGGAGACTATCTCGGAGGGTCCCAGATGCAGGGGAATTGCCCATCGGAAATTCAAACCTCACCGACAGTTCCCGCGTAGTCAGTGCACTGGGACTTCCGAGTGGTCCTGTAGTGCATCTGGGGTACCAGCATCCGGAGATTGGGGGTTCTAGGTCAATGTTTCGGGCCTGTGACCTTTCGTCAGAACTGGGAGAAGCCCTAGATGTCTAAGGCTTTGAGCAAGGGGTGGATGGGACAAGGACCAAAGGAAGGTCTGTGATAGGGTGGGAGACAGGAGAGATTGAGTGGCAGAAGAGTCAGTCCTCCAGGACCCAAAAGGAATAATGATGGGGCAGGAAATGAAAGAAAAGATGCTCCTAGAGTGGGTGCAGAAAGTGAAAGTGAGAGAGAAACAGAAACATGGGAACAAAACGGGGCAGAGTTTACGGTCTGAAGTTGTTGAACTCATTGTTGAGGCCTGGAAGGCTGTAAGGTGCCTACTCAGAAGATGAGGTGCTGTCCCTCAAGCTTCACAGGAACAGTGCAGCAGGCCGAGGACAGAGATGTCAGTGTGAGAGCAAGGGCGGAGAGGTAAGACAACAGGCGCTGGAAGTTCGGGGTCATGCTTGCGGACTGAACGGAGGTGTTCTGCAAGGCAGTCACCCAGCCAGTGTTTGGTCTCCCTAGCGTAGAGGGAGACCACGTTGTGGGTGGTGGATACAGTAGACTAAACTGACAGAAGGACACATAAATCACTGCTTCACCTGGGAGGGGTGTTTGGGGCCTTGGATGGTGAGGAGAGAGGAGGTAAAGGGACAGGCGATATATCTGCTGGATTTGCAGGGGAAGGTGCCATGGGAAGGGCTGATTGAGGAGCGGACTAGGGTGTCACGGAGGGAATGCTGGACAGAGAAGGGAGGATGACATGTTCTGTGGAGGTGGCGAAAACTGCGGAAAACAGTCCATCACTGAGTATTCCCAGCATTTTCTGTTTTTATTTCAGATTTCCAGCATCCACAGTATTTTGCTTTTCTATGTTTGAATCTTGCTATCCCCCCCCACCCCTGCTCCGACCCCTACACTCTATAAGCTTCACCAAATGCGGACATTGTGCAGACTCAGGTCCGGAATCATTTCTCAATCTACCACCACCCTCCTTCGACTGGCTGAACTTGTTTTCACATTGAACAACTTCCCCTTCCTCCCAATAAAGGGCATTGCTATGGACCATCACGTGGGCCTTAGCTAGTCCTGTCTTTTTGTGGAACATTCCTTGTCCCAGTCATACTTGAGTCCCTCCCCCACCACTTTTTCCGGGACATTGATGACTTTATCGGTGCCTCTTCCCACTCTCACCCCAAAGCAGAAAACTTCAGAAACTTTGCTTCCAATTATCACCCTCCCCTTTCACTCGTTCCATTCCGACTCTTCCCTTCTCTTCTTCAAATCCTCTGTCTCCATTGCTGGAATGTATATCCACTCGAAACCCAATGACTCCTCAGCAACCTCCCAGTCTGCTCCCTGTAAGGATTGAATTCCAGTCTCCCACGTTCTCCTTCTGATGGGACCTCCTTCCAAACCACTGCTTGCAATATGTCTTCCCTTTTCCTCAACTGAGGATTCCTTGCTGTCCTGGTTGACAGGACCGTCAACTGTGTCCCTTTCATTTTCTGTACAGCTGGTCTCCCCCCTTCCTCTCCCTCCCGGAGCTACAATGAGGTTCCTCTTGTCCTCCCCCTTCCACCCACCAGCCTCCACATTACACAGATCATCCCTGTCCCCCTCCCCCTCCCCCCCCTCCCAACTCCCAGTGTGATGTCACCAACAAACACATCTCCCCCCTTCCCCGTTCAGCATTCCGAAGGGACCCTTCCCTCCGTGACCCGGTCCACTCCTCAATCACCTTCAACGCCCCTTCCCTTTCCCCGCGGCACCAGGAGCTGTGACCCCTGCCCTTTGACCTCCTCCCTCCTCACTGTCCAAGGCCCCAAACACTCCGTCCATGTGAAGCAGCGATTCACTTGCAGTTTTCCAGTTGGGTATCACTGTATCCGCTGCTCCCAATG
Source organism: Isurus oxyrinchus (assembly GCA_026770705.1). Lineage (NCBI taxonomy): Eukaryota > Metazoa > Chordata > Chondrichthyes > Lamniformes > Lamnidae > Isurus > Isurus oxyrinchus. The sequence continues at coordinate 63,528 of JANJGN010002327.1, forward strand.
CGATCTCCTCTCCTGTAGGGAGACTGACCAAACACAGACCCAGGTGACCGCTTCGCCGAACACCTGAGTTCAAAGTCGGCCAGAGCCACCTCTGGTGCGCTTGTCGCTTGAATTCTCCGCCCAGCTCCCACACTGACCTCTCTGCCCTCGCTCTGCTGCTCTGTTCCAGTGAAGATCGACAGACTCGCCAGGAGCAGCTTCACCCTTCAGCTCGACACTTTACAGACTTCTGGACTCAACACGGAGTTCAACGGTTTCAGATCATGACCACAGCCCACATTTTTTCAGCCGCCTGTGAATGAAGATTCTGCTGTTGCCATTCACACCTCCTCGATACCACCTTCTGTTTCTGTAATTGTCTCGTTTCCATTTCCCTTTGTCCTGCAATGTTATCCGGGTCTGATGATTGGCCTTTTCCTTTTTAAAGCTTCTTGACCTGAGTTCCGAACCCTGCCACCCGCTCTTCTTTGAAACGGTGGCCGTGGGACCTTCAGCGGGTAGATGGGGCCTCAATTTAACGTCTCATCCAAAAGACAGCACCTCAGACAGTGCAGCGCTCCCTCAGTATGGCAATGGAATGTCAGTCTTGATTTTTGCATTCCAGTAAAATGTCCAATGGACACTCTTTGCAGGAAAGCAGAGGGGAGTTCCCCCGCAACCTCTAGCAGCCAATATTTATCCCTCAACCATCACCAAACAGACTCATTATAATATTATTTATTGATTTCCGGCCACCTTCCCTCTCTCTCCCTCCTTTCCACACACCCTCCCTCCTTCCAACACTCCCTCCCTCCTTCTCTCACTCCCTCCTTGCCTCTCTCTCTCTTCCTCCTTCCCACCCTCCCTCTCTCCTTGGCTCTCTCTCCCTCCTTCACACCCTCCCTTCCTCTTTCCCTCTTCCTCCTTCCCATCCTCCGTCCCTCCTTCTCCCCCACCTGCCCACCCTCCCTCCCTCCTTCCCTCTCACCCACTCCTTCCTGTCCTTCCCCCCCCTCCCTCCACACCTCTCCCTCTCACTCCCTCCTTCCCGCCTTCCTTTCCTCTCACTTTCTCCGTCCCCCTTCTATAGTTCAGTTCTTCTCCAAGACCCGTGCGAAAGCAGTGAATTGCTACATGCAATTCGGGAGCCCTGCACTCTTGGCATTTGCTGACGCATCTCCGAGTTCTTTTGACATTTAGCACATGATGTTGATCATCTCTTATCACCGAATCCTGTCAGGTGAGTGAATAATGTTTCTTTTGTTGTGAATAATAGTTTGGAATCTGAGCAAGTGTTGGAGGTGTCATCAGCCTGTACAGTCTCTTAGTCCCACGCCAGGCCCAGCTCAACCTGTCGTCAACAACTCCCTATTGATTGACAAAGATTCCTGCTCACAATGTATATCAATCAACCAGACACCCTCTGTAAATACATAGACACTACCCCGGGTATCCCCTGTAAACACTGACACACTCCCCGGGAACCCCCTGTAAATACTGACACACTCCACGGGGACCCCCTGTAAATACTGATACACTCCCCGGAGACCCCCTGTAAATACTGACACACTCCCCGGGGACCCCCTGTAAACACTGACACTCTCCCTGGGGACCCCCTGTAAATAGTGACACACTCCCCGGGGACCCCCTGTAAATACTGACACACTTCCCGGGGACCCCCTATAAATACTGACACACTCCCGGGAACCCCCTGTAAACACTCCCCGGGACCCCCTGTAAATACTGACACACTTCCCGGGGACCCCCTGTAAATACTGACACACTCCCAGGAACCCCCTGTAAACACTTCCTGGGGACCCCCTGTAAATACTGACACACTCCCCGGGACCCCCTGTAAATACTGACACACTCCCGGGAACCCCCTTGTAAATACTGACACACTCCCTGGGGACCCCCTGTAAACACTGACACACTTCCCGGGGACCCCCTGTAAATACTGACACACTTCCCGGGACCCCCTGTAAATACTGACACACTCCCTGGGGACCCCCTGTAAATACTGACACACTCCCTGGGGACCCCCTGTAAACACTGACACACTTCCTGGGGACCCCTGTAAATACTGACACACTTCCCGGGGACCCCCTGGAAATACTGACACACTTCCCGGGGACCCCCTGTAAACACTGACACACTTCCTGGGACCCCCTGTAAATAGTGACACACTCCCGGGAACCCCCTGTAAAATACTGACTAACTCCCCGGGGACCCCCTGTAAATACTGACACACTCCCGGGAACCCCCTGTAAATACTGATACACTCCCCGGGGACCCCCTGTAAATACTGACACACTTCCCGGGGACCCCCTGTAAATACTGACACACTCCCCGGGGACTCCCTGTAAACACTGACACACTTCCCGGGGACCCCCTGGAAATACTGACACACTTCCCAGGACCCCCTGTAAATACTGACACACTCCCAGGAACCCCCTGTAAATACTGACTAACTCCCCGGGGACCCCCTGTAAATACTGACACACTTCCCGGGGACCCCCCTGTAAATACTGACACACTCCCTCGGGGCCCCTGGAAATACTGAAACCCTGGCGTAGGAAACGAAGAGTTAAACTGGGGTGGTGCTCACTGTAAGTTACACAGTGTCACCCCATAACCCGACACTTTCAGGGGAACGCACCAACACAGACACTTAGTGGATAATTCTTTAGTTTAATTTGAAATTTTGACCGTAATTGCCTGTATTGTTCTGCCGGCCTGGTTTTTCCCTCTATCCCCTGGTTATTTCTATTTAAACAATTGGCACCTTTCCGACCTCAATCCTCGCGTCCCGCTTTTCCAATCTCCCACTGGGTTCATTCAGAAGAAACTGACTCCCGAGGGGCATCACACCTCCTATCAGATGTCCAGATGAGTTTCCAGGCGAATGTCCAGATGAGTGTCCAGGCGAATGTCCAGATGAGTTTCCAGGCGAATGTCCAGACCAGTGTCCAGATGAGTGTCCAGGGACAGGCCAGTATCCAGACCATCTGCCTGGACACTTGTCTGGACATTCGCCTGGACACTCGCCTGGACATTCGCCTGGATACTCATCTGGACACTCGCCTGGACACTTGTCTGGACACTGGTCTGGACATTTGCCTGGATACTTGTCTGGACCCTGGTCTGGATATTTGCCTGGACATGGGTCTGGACACTGCTCTGGACACTGGTTTGGAGACCTGGGTGCAGAATGCATCCAAAACATAGCCTGGGTGTCCCTGCCCAGTGACCACCCCCCCTGCCAGGTGACCACCCCCCTCGCCCAGTGACCACCCACCTCGCCCAGTGACCACCCCCCTCGCCCTGGGACCACCCCCCCACCCAGTAACCACCCCCTCGCCCAGTGACCACCTCTTCACCGTGTGACCACCCCCTCGCCCTATGACCACCCCCCTCGCCCTGTGACCTCACCCTGTGACCACCCCCCTCGCCCAGTGACCACCCCCTCGCCCTGTGATCATCCCTCTCGCCCTGTGACCACCCCCCTCGCCCTGTGACCACCCCCTCGCCCTGTGACCTCCCCCCCCCGCCCTGTGACCTCCCGCTGCCCTGTGACCACGAACACTGCCCCACCCCCCCCTCCTGGCCAATGAACGCCGGCCAAGAACAGAGAGGTGAAATCATCCGGTCCGGCCGACAGTGGGAACCTAACCTGGCGAGAGGCCAAGAACCAGGTCCCCGACATCGGGGCGAACTTTGGGAATTCTGCCCTGGGGTGAGAGCGTTCCGAGGTCCCCGATGGATCGACGGTGTTAGCATCTCCATCAAACAGCCGGAGAATTAAGATCCCCGCCTGCGGGAAATTCAAAGTTCTACTTTTACAGCCGTGTGCTCCTGGAGAGGGTTTTTTTTAAATCATCCGTCCACAGGATGTGGGTTGGCATTTATTGCCCATCCCTAATTGCCCCTCGCTTAGGGAGGGTTTAAGAGTCGACCACATTTCTGTGGCCCACATGTCGGCTTTTACAACAACTTCACCGCCTGGCTTTTAATTTCAGGTACATTTGCTTTTTTTTTTGGTTTTGAAGTCGGATTTCACCCTCAGCCTTGGCCAGGATTTGATCCTGGTGCCCCCAGGAACATTACCCTGGGTCTCCAGATTACCCGTCCAGTGGCGATGCCGCTCTGCCGCAGACACCTCCTTGTGGCGGCGGGGGCCGATGGTAACTCCCCTTGTATTGGTTGGCAAGGCGGACGGGGCTGCTCGAAGGCTGGAAGTGAGGTCGGGTGGGGAGTGGGGGGGGGGGGTGGTGTGGTGGGGTTAGGCTGGAGCTGGGGGACAGGCTGTAGGGGAGGAAGGGATAGAGGCATCCAGGCGCCCAGGCTCTTCGAGCCCACGGGGCAATGGCGGGCGGAGAGGGCCGTGTCCTGCCCGCCACGAGATTCGTCACGCTCCTCACGGAGTCATGAGCCGAACCGAGCAAGGTGGCAACATGCCCAGCCTTCCAGCCCCCTCCCCAGCGGGAATCGCTCCCTCCAACCTTCCACTGAAGAACAGAAGATTCTGCCCCCACCCCCCCCCCCCCCCCCCCACCGCTCCACCTCTCCGGGGATAGGTTCGGCTGCGATGCTGCCCGCAGTTGACCAGCCAGCCCTGAAACACTTGGGGCGATGGCAGACAACTGGGCTAAGAGGGGGCAGAACACTTCGATGGGGGTGGGGGGGGTTTGTGGGGTGGTGAGGGCACCGAAAAGTCTTAAAACAGAAGGTGCTGGAAAAAACACAACACGTCACAGCCCGAAACCCCGGCAGCCAATGAAATTCAAAATTAACAACCACTTGCATTTATCTAGTGCCTTCCACATAGTTACAATGTCCTGAGGCACCCCACAGGAGTGTAACCGAGTAAAATTTGAGAGTGAGCCACAAAACGAGGCCTGGTCATTGGAGTTGGTTGTTCAAGGAGCCTCTTAAAGGAGGAGAGGGGGAGGCAGAGAGGGTTAGAGAGCTCAGGGCCCCAGGCAGCTGAAGGCCCGGCCACCAATGGTGGAGCGATGGGGATCGGGAGGATGCTCAAGATGCTGGAATTGGAGGAGCGCCGAGATCTCGGAGAGTTGTAGGGGCTGGAGGAGGTTACAGAGATAGGGAGGGTTGTTGGGGCTGGAGCTGGTTACAGAGATAGGGAGGGTTGTAGGGGCTGGAGGAGGTTACAGAGATAGGGAGGGTTGTAGGGACTGGAGGAGGTTACAGAGATAGGGAGGGTTGTAGGGGCTGGAGGATGTCACAGAGATAGGGAAGGTTGTAGGGGCTGTAGGATGTAACAGAGATAGGGAGAGTTGTAGGGGCTGGAGGAGCTAACAGAGATAGGGAAGGTTGTAGGGGCTGGAGGAGGTTACAGAGATAGGGAGGGGTGTAGGGGCCTGGAGGAGGTTACAGATATAGGGAGGGTTGTAGGGGCTGGAGAAGGTTACAGAGATAGGGAGGGGTGTAGGTACAGGAGGAGGTTACAGAGATAGGGAGGGGTGTAGGGGCCTGGGGGAGGTTACAGAGATAGGGAGGGGTGTAGAGGCCTGGGGGAGGTTACAGAGATAGGGAGGGGTGTAGGGGCTGCAGGTGTTTACAGAGATAGGGAGGGTTTTAGGGGCTGGAGGAGGTTACAGAGATAGCGATGGTTGTAGGGGCTGGAGGAGGTTACAGAGATAGGGAGGGGTGTAGGGGCTGGAGGAGGTTACAGAGATAGGGAGGGTTGTAGGGGCTGGAGGAGGTTACAGAGGTAACGTTGCCCTGTCAGGAGTCAGTGTAGGGCAGAGAACGCGGGGTGATTATCGAGTGGGACTGATGCGAGTTAGTATCTGAGCCACAGCAGAAACAGTTACATCCTGTGTTGTTATTTAGCCAAAATTAACAAGATAATGGATTCGACAGGGTGGGTGGTTCAAGGGTGATGTCAGGAAGCACTTCCTCACACACAGAGGGGAGCGGGAACCTGGAACCCTCCCCCCCACAAAAAGCTGCTGGGGCTGGGGGTCATATCCAAACTGAGGTTGGTAAGATTTTTGTAGGTAAGGGGAATAATCATTCCTACCGGGGCGGGGGGGGGCGGGGGGGGCGGGGGGAGGCGAATGGAGTTAAGATACAGACGAGGATGGAATGGGATGGTGGCACAGACTCGAGGGGCTGAATGGCCTCCTCCTGCTCCCTCTGAGCAGGAGGTTTTTCAAAACAGATTGATGTTGGCAGGTGTGTAAGAAAATCTTGTGGCAAAGCAGGGCCACCCATCACCGGCCACACCTCAATCGTTTGGCAACCGGCCGGGGAATCCAAGGTTACAGACAGGTTAACTGCAGTGTTGAGATAACCACTTCTGCAGCCAGACAAGGCCGAGGAGCTTGTGTCGGAGCCGCTGAGTAGGTTCCTCAAAGCAACGATGAGGAATTTAGCTGCAGGCTCAAGGCCTAAGGGGATAATATCATCAGGAGGTGATCGAGGCATAGGTTACAAAAGTAGGGAGGTCATGTTGGAGTTGTATAGAACCTCAGTGAGGCCACAGCTGGAGTACTGTGTGCAGTTCTGGTCGCCACATTATAGGAAGGATGTGATTGCACTGGAGGGGGTGCAGAGGAGATTCACCAGGATGTTGCCTGGGATGAAACACTTAAGTTATGAAGAGAGGTTGGATAGACTTGGGTTGTTTTCGTTGGAGCAGAGAAGACTGAGGGGCGACCTGATCGAGGTGTACAAGATTATGAGGGGCATGGACAGGGTGGATAGGGAGCAGCTGTTTCCCTTAGTCGAAGGGTCAGTCACAAGGGGACATAAGTTCAAGGTGAGGGGCAGGAGGTTTGGGGGGGATGTGTGGGAAAACTTTTTTACCCAGAGGGTGGTGAGGGTCTGGAATGCGCTGCCTGGGAGGGTGGTGGAGGCGGGTTGCCTCACATCCTTTAAAAAGTACCTGGATGAGCACTGGGCACGTCATAACATTCAAGGCTATGGGCCAAGTGCTGGTAAATGGGATTAGGGAGGTAGGTCAGGTGTTTCTCACATGTCAGTGCAGACTCGATGGGCCGAAGGGCCTCTTCTGCGCTGTGTGATTCTGTGATGCATTTGGATAGTACCTTTCACCACCTCAGCACATCCCAAAGTGCTTCACAGCCAATGAAGTCCTTATTTTGAAGTGTAGTATCGGAATCTTGACAGCCAATTTGTGCACAGCAAGTTCCCACGGACAGCAACGTGACCTGTTTTTAAGTGATGATTAAGGGTTAAACTTTGGCCCAAGACATTGGAGAGAACTCCCCCCTGCTCTTCTTCCTCTTAGTGGCCTTGGGACAATTTATATCCACCTGAGAGGGCTGAAGGGACCCCAGTCACCACGTGGGGGAATCACAGACACAGACCCGCGTCTCGTCACCGTGTGGGGGGAATCACAGACACAGACCCGCGTCCCGTCACCGTGTGGGGGAATCACAGACACAGACCCGCGTCCCGTCACCGTGTGGGGGAATCACAGACACAGACCCGCGTCCCGTCACCGTGTGGGGGAATCACAGACACAGACCCGCGTCCCGTCACCGTGTGGGGGAATCACAGACACAGATCCATGTCCCGTCACCGTGTGGGGGAATCACACAGACCCGCGTCCCATCACCGTGTGGGGGAATCACAGACACAGACCCGCGTCCCGTCACCGTGTGGGGGAATCACAGACACAGACCCGCGTCCCGTCACCGTGTGGGGCAATCACAGACACAGACCCGCGTCCTGTCACCGTGTGAGGGAATCACAGACACAGACCCACGTCCCGTCACCGTGTGGGGGAATCACAGACACAGACCCGCGTCCCGTCACCGTGTGGGGGAATCACAGACCCGCGTCCCGTCACAGTGTGGGGGAATCACAGACACAGACCCGCGTCCCGTCACCGTGTGGGGAATCACAGACACAGACCCACGTCCCATCACCGTGTGGGGGAATCACAGACACAGACCTGCGTCCCGTCACTGTGTGGGGGATTCAGAGACCTGTGTCCTGTCACCGTGTGGGGGAATCACAGACACAGACCCGCGTCCTGTCACCGTGTGGGGGAATCAGACACAGACCCGCGTCCCGTCACCGTGTGGGGGAATCACAGACACAGACCTGCGTCCCGTCACTGTGTGGGGGATTCACAGACCCGCGTCCTGTCACCGTGTGGGGGAATCACAGACACAGACCCGCGTCCTGTCACCGTGTGGGGGAATCACAGACACAGACCCGCGTCCCGTCACCGTGTGGGGGAATCACAGACACAGACCTGCGTCCCGTCACTGTGTGGGGGATTCACAGACCCGCGTCCCGTCACTGTGTGGGGGAATCACAGACACAGACCTGCATCCCGTCACCGTGTGGGGGAATCACAGACACAGACCCACGTCCCGTCACACATAACCCTCCAGAATGTTAGCAGGAGCGAGAGAAAAAGATAAAAAATTAACTGATGTTATAGTTTGGGTTAAGGGATACTTGGGTGTGATGTCTAGGCCTGTGGAAATGTGTTGTATATTAACACAGCTGATACAACACCCACACCAAAATCAACAACACTCTATCCGCCTATTTACTTTCTCTGTGTTCAATTGCAATTCAAACAAATCTATTCCTCACTTCATCCTTAATTAGCTGTCAAACAGCGATTTCTCTGTACAAACACAGCTTTATTACAAGGACTTTGTTACAGGACTAACAGTCTTGGACCCCTGTAGCACTCTCAACTCCAAAGGCGTGAGCTTGAGTCCCTCTCCAGAAACCCGAACTCAGTAATCATGGCCAACAGTCCCAATGTCATACTGAGGGAGTGCCGCACTGTTAGAGGGTCAGTACTGAGGGAGTGCCGCACTGTCAGAGGGTCAGTATTGAGGAAGTGCCGCACTGTCAGAGGGTCAGTATTGAGGGAGTGCCGCACTGTCAGATGGTCAGTACTGAGGGAGTGCCGCACTGTCAGAGGGTCAAAACTGAAGGAGTGCTGCACTGTCAGAGGGTCAATACTGAGGAAGTGCTGCACTGTCAGAGGGTCAGTACTGAGGGAGTGCTGCACTGTTGGACGGTCAGTACTGAGGGAGTGCTGCACTGTCAGAGGGTCAGTACTGAGGGAGTGCCGCACTGTCAGAGGGTCTGTACTGAGGGAATGCTGCACTGTCAGAAGGTCAGTACTGAGGGAGTGCTGCATTGTCAGAGGTTTAGTACTGAGGGAGTGCTGCACTTTCAGAGGGTCAATACTGAGGGAGTGCTGCACTGTCGGAGGGTCAGTACTGAGGGAGTGCCGCATTGTCAGAGGGTCAGTACTGAGGGAGCGCTGCACTGTCAGAGGGTCAATACTGAGGGAGTGCCGCACTGTCGGAGGGTCAGTACTGAGGGAGTGCCGCACTGTCGGAGGGTCAGTACTGAGGGAGTGCCGCACTGTCGGAGGGTCAGTACTGAGGGAATGCCGCACTGTCGGAGGGTCAGTGCTGAGGGAGCGCTGGCCAATCAGTGAAGGCTTTCAGATGACATGTTCAGCCCAGGCCCCCCACTGCCCTCTGAGGAAGACAGGATCCCACGGCCAGAATTTTGCAAAAGAGTAAGGTTTGGGTGGGGGGGTGGGGGCTGGGTGGATATTATACCCTGTGCCCTGGGGCCAGTATTTACCCCTCAGTCAAAATCACAGAGAAAAGCAGATAATCTGGGTCATCATCAAATTGCTGCGTGTGGGATCTTGCTGTGCCCAAATTTGCATTTCCTATATTATAACTGTGACCGCACTTTAACAACGTCGCTCATTGGCCACGAAGCGGTATGGGGGGGTGGGGGGGGGGGTGGGGAGGTGAAAGGCGCTGTAGAAACTACGGTAGAATATTCTAGACATCTCTTTGGAGGCGCAGAAGGGCAGGTGGCCTAAAGCCTCTTTTTGGGGGGGGGGTCAGCAAACAGAAAGAGAGCAGCAGAATCGGGGATCCTATTTGACGTTTGTGGGTTGGCGAGCGGGAGGCCTCGCCTCGGGCCTGACACAGGCCTCGACCAGGGCCCCGCCCCCGTTTCCTTTCCTCCCCACTGTTGTTGACTCGGGGGCCCCAGGAGCAGCCCTCCCCCTACCCGGGCCTCGTGGGACCTCCCCCCCTCCCCTACCCGGGCCTCGTGGGACCTCCCCCCCCTCCCCTACCCGGGCCTCGTGGGACCTCCCCCCCCTCCCGTACCCGGGCCTCGTGGGACCTCCCCCCCCTCCCCTACCTGGGCCTCGTGGGACCTCCCCCCCCCTCCCCTACCCAGGCCTCGTGGGGAACTCCCCCCACCTCCCCTAGCTGGGCCTCGTGGGACCTCCCCCCCCTCCCCTAGCTGGGCCTCGTGGGACCTCCCCCCCTCCCCTACCCGGGCCTCGTGGGACCTCCCTCCCCCCAATCCCTCCCCCCTCCCCTCCCTCAATCCCTCCCCCTCCCCTCCCTCAATCCCTCCCCCTCCCCTCCCTCAATCTCTCCCCCTCAATCCCACCCCCTCCCTCAATCCCTCCTCCTCCCCTCCCTCAATCCCTCCTCCCCCTCCCTCCTCCTCAATCCCCCCCTCAATCCCCTCCCCCTCAATCCTTCCCCCCTCCCCCTCCGTCAATCCCTCCTCCCCCTCCTTCCTCCTCAATCCCCTCCCCCAATCCCCTCCCCCTCAATCCTTCCGCCCTCCCCCTCCCTCAATCCCTCCGTGCGAGGCCCTGCCACTGAAGCAAACCGGCGGGGGACGGGGTTAATGAGAAGCCAAACAGGCCCCTTGGCTTCTGCGGTGTTTGTTCAGAGATAACAGTGACAAATTAGATCAACAGGCCCCTGTCTGAGGGCCGGACTGGGGAGCAGGATCCAGAAGCGCACCTGGACCTTTGTTTACCTGGCGTGCGATTGAGGAGTGTCCCTCCCCGCCCCGCCCTCTGCCCCGCCCCCTCCCCCTCGGCCCCGCCCCCTCACCCCTGGCCTCGCCTCCTCTCCCCTGGCCCCGCCCCCGCGCCCTCTGCCCCTCGGCCCCGCCCCCTCTCCCCTGGCCCCGCACCCTCCCCCGGCCCCGCCTCCTCTCCCCTGGCCCCGCCCCCTCTCGCGCAACCACAAGTTCTGTGTTTGCTTTGTTTTCAATTCTGTGTTTGCGGCCCTGCTAGGCCGGGGTTGCCCTGACGACGGGACCCGGGGAAGTGGTTTCACAACGCGGGTGTGCCACTGAGTTCGGATCAAAGCCCCCCCCCCCCCCACCAGTCCTCCCGGCCCAGCGTGCAGGGAATACCGCGCCGGGCTCCCCTTGCTGCTGGGAGCTGCTCCGGCCGAGATGGGCCTCCTCCAGGCGCTGCGGCACCCTCTCGGGGTTCCCTCACTCCCGCCGGCCGCCGCTCCGTGGAACCAGGGCAGTGGAGAAGGGAGGCCGCTCGGCCCCTCTCGGGGATTCTGGAGAGAGGGGGAGGGGGAATCTGTGGAACGTTTGATTTTTTATTTAGTCTTTTATTCCATTTCATATCGGAAACCTCCCCCCCTCCCCCCCCCCTCAAAGTGTAAAGGGGTCGAACGGGCTCCATAAAATGGCGCCGTTCGTGGGGTTAACTGACCCCCTCCCCCTCCCCCTCCCCCTCCCCAACTTGAAAGCCGGTGGGCGCGTTTCCGACTTTCGCGCACGCGCCCGCTGACCGGAATATTGCGCCAGCGCGGGGATGACGTCAGGACGCTCGAGCACGTCACCTGGCGCGATTCCACGCCCGATCGGTGTACAATTCAGGTAATGGATTGTGGGTCGGACCGCGAGTGTCCCGCGGTGACTCAGCTGGTCCAGCCTGTCCCACCCATCAACATGATGGTGGCTGACGTGCCACCTAATTCCATTGACCCCCCCCCCCATTTGACCCCCACATTGACCCCACATTGATCCCCCATTCACCCCCACATTGATCCCCCATTCACCCCCCACGTTGATCCCCCATTCATCCCCCACCTTGACCCCACATTGATCCCCCATTCACCCCCCACATTGATCCCCCATTCACCCCCCACATTGATCCCCCATTCACCCCCCACATTGACCCCTCATTCACCCCCCACATTGACCCCTCATTCACCCCACACATTGACCCCCCATTCACCCCCCACATTGACCCCTCATTCACCCCACACATTGATCCCCCATTCACCCCCCACCTTGACGCCCCCATTCACCCCCCACATTGACCCCACATTGATCCCCCATTCACTCCCCACATTGATCCCCCATTCACCCGCCACATTGACCCCCATTCACCCCCCACATTGACCCCCCATTCACCCCCCACATTGACCCCCCATTCACCCCCCACATTGATCCCCCATTCACCCCCCTCCTTGACGCCCCCATTCACCCCCCACCTTGACGCCCCCATTCACCCCCCACATTGACCCCCCATTCACCCCCCACATTCACCCCACATTCACCCCTTCATATTGATTAAGGCAAATCTGCCAAGCCTCAGGTTTAAATTAGCAATCGATCCAGGAGTACCCCCCCCCCCCTCCCCCCACCGCCACCCCCCCACTCCCAGACTCTCCCAACCAGCGGAAATAGTTTCTCTCTATCTGTTCCCCTGTGATATTTGCAAAGGAGTTGGAGGGAAAGTGGGAGAGGAGGGAAGGGGTGCGACAGGGAGGGAGACACTGGGAGTAAGTGTCTCAACGACCCCACAGAAGGTCAAGTGGATTGCAGAACTGATCCCTCTGTAACCACTTGACTTTTCCTCAGG
>JANJGN010002328.1:0-76196 GCA_026770705.1 Isurus oxyrinchus
GTGCAGCTCTCCCTCAGCACTGACCCTCCTACAGTGCGGCATTCCCTCAGCACTGACCCTCCGACAGTGCAGCTCTCCCTCAGCACCAACCCTCCAACAGTGCGGCGCTCCCTCAGCACTGACCCTCCGACGGTGCGGCTCTCCCTCAGCACTGACCCTCCGACAGTGCGGCTCTCCATCAGCACTGACCCTCCGACATTGCGGCGCACCCTCAGAAATGACCCTCCGACAATGCGGCTCTCCCTCAGCACTGACCCTCCGACAGTGCGGCTCTCCCTCAGCACTGACCCTCTGACAGTGCAGCTCTCCCTCAGCACTGACCCTCCGACAGTGCGGCACTCCCTCAGTCGTGACCCTCCCACAGTACGGCGATCCCACAGTACGGCGATCCCTCAGCACTGACCCTCCGACAGTGCGGCTCTCCCTCAGCGCTGACCATCCGACAGTGCGGCTCTCCCTCAGCACTGACCCTCCGACAGTGCGGCTCTCCCTCAGCACTGACCATCCGACAGTGCGACTCTCCCTCAGTACTGATGCTCCGGACTGTACTGCGATCCCTCAGCACTGACCCTCCGACAGTGCGGGTCTCCCTCATCACTGACCCTCCGACTGTACTGCGATCCCTCAGCACTGACCCTCCGACAGTGCGGGGTCTCCCTCAGTACTGACCCTCCGACAGTGCGGCGCTCCCTCAGCACTGACCCTCCCACAGTGCGGCTCTCCCTCAGCACTGACCCTCCCCACAGTGCGGCTCTCCCTCAGCACTGACCCTCCGACAGTGCGGCTCTCCCTCAGCACTGACCATCCGACAGTGCGACTCTCCCTCAGTACTGATGCTCCGACTGTACTGCGATCCCTCAGCACTGACCCTCCGACAGTGCGGGTCTCCCTCATCACTGACCCTCCGACTGTACTGCGATCCCTCAGCACTGACCCTCCGACAGTGCGGCGCACCCTCAGCACTGACCTCCGACAGTACTGCGCTCCCTCAGCACTGACCCCTCCCACAGTGCGGCGATCCCTCAGCACTGACCCTCCCGACAGTGCGGCTTTCCCTCAGCACTGATCCTCCGACAGTGCGGCACTCCCTCAGCACTGACCCTCCGACAGTGCGGCTCTCCCTCAGCATTGACCCTCCGACAGTGCGGCTGTCCCTCAGCACTGACCCTCCGACAGTGCGGCTCTCCCTCAGCATTGACCCTCCCCACAATGCGGCTCTCCCTCAGCACTGACCCTCCGACAGTGCGGCTCTCCCACAGCACTGACCCTCCGACAGTGCGGCTCTCCCTCAGCACTGACCCTCCGACAGTGCGGCTCTCCATCAGCACTGACCCTCCCCACAGTGCAGCTCTCCCTCAGCACTGACGCTCCGAAAGTGCGGCGATCCCTCAGCACTGACCCTCCGACAGTACTGCGCTCCGTCAGCACTGACCCTCCCACAGTGCGGCTCTCCCTCAGCGCTGACCCTCCGACAGTGCGGCTCTCCCTCAGCACTGACCCTCCGACAGTGCGGCTCTCCCTCAGCACTGACCCTCCCACAGTGCGGCACACCCTCAGTAGTGAACCTCCCACAGTACGGCGATCCCTCAGCACTGACCCTCCGACAGTGCGGATCTCCCTCAGCGCTGACCATCCCCACAGTGCGGCGCTACCTCAGCACTGACCCTCCCACAGTGCGGCTCTCCCTCAGCACTGACCCTCCCACAGTGCGGCTCTCCCTCAGCACTGACTCTCCGACACTCGGCACTCCCTCAGCACTGACCCTCCCACAGTGCGGCGCTCCCTCAGCACTGACCCTCCTACAGTGCGGCGCTCCCTCAGCGCTGACCCTCCCACAGTGCGGGTCTCCCTCAGCACTGACCCTCCCACAGTGCGGCTCTCCCTCAGCACTGACCCTCCCACAGTGCGGCTCTCCCTCAGCACTGACCCTCCCACAGTGCGGCTCTCCCTCAGCACTGACCCTCCCACAGTGCGACTCTCCCTCAGCACTGACCCTCCGACAGTACTGCGCTCCCTCAGCACTGACCATCCGACACTGCAGCGCTCCCTCAGATCTGACCCTCCGACAGTGCGGCGCTCCCTCAGTACTGTCCCTCCGACAGTGCGGCGCTCCCTCAGCACTGACCCTGCGACAGTGCAGCTCTCCCTCAGCACTGACCCTCCGACAGTGCGGCTCTCCCTCAGTACTGACCCTCCGACAGTGCAGCTCTCCCTCAGCACTGACCCTCCGACAGTACTGCGCTCCCTCAGCACTGACCCTCCGACAGTGCAGCTCTCCCTCAGCACTGACCCCTCCGACAATGCTGCTTTCCCTCAGCACTAAACCCTCCGACAGTGCGGCGCTCCCTCAGCACTGACTCTCCGACAGTGCGGCTGTCCCTCAGCACTGACCCTCCGACAGTGCGGCGCTCCCTCAGCACTGACCCTCCGACTGTGCGGCGCTCCCTCAGTACTGACCCTCCCACAGTGCGGCACTTCCTCAGCACTGACCCTCCCACAGTGCTGCTTTCCCTCAGCACTAAACCCTCCGACAGTGCGGCGCTCCCTCAGCACTGACCCTCCGACAGTGCTGGTCTCCCTCAGTACTGACCCTCCCCACAGTGCGGCGCTCCCTCAGCACTGACCCTCCGACAGTGCTGCTCTCCCTCAGCACTGACCCTCCGACAGTGCGGCGCTCCCTCAACTCTCACCCTCCGACAGTGCGGCGCTCCCTCAGCACTGACACTCCGAAAGTGCGGCTCTCCCTCAGCACTGACCCTCCGACAGTGCGGCGCTCCCTCAGCACTGACCCTCCGACAGTACTGCGCTCCCTCAGCATTGACCCTCCGACAGTGCGGGCGCTCCCTCAGCATTGACCCTGCAACAGTGCAGCTCTCCCTCAGCACTGACACTCCTACAGTGCGGCATTCCCTCAGCACTGACCCTCCGACAGTGCGGCGCTCCCTCAGCACTGACCCTCCGACAGTGCTGCTCTCCCTCAGCACTGACCCTCCGACAGTGCGGCGCTCCCTCAACACTCACCCTCCGACAGTGCGGTGCTCCCTCTGCACTGACACTCCGACAGTGCGGCGCTCCCTCAGCACTGACCCTCCGACAGTGCTGCTCTCCCTCAGCACTGACCCTCCGACAGTGCGGCGCTCCCTCAACACTCACCCTCCGACAGTGCGGTGCTCCCTCTGCACTGACGCTCCGACAGTGCGGCGCTCCCTCAGCACTGACCCTCCGACAGTACTGCGCTCCGTCAGCACTGACCCTCCGACATTGCGGCTCTCCCTCAGCACTGACCCTCCGACAGTGCGGCTCTCCCTCAGCACTGACCCTCCGACAGTGCGGCTCTCTCTCAGCACTGACCCTCCCACAGTGCGGCGCTCCCTCAGAACTGACTCTCCGACAGTGCGGCTCTCCCTCAGCACTGACCCTCCGACAGTGCGGCACACCCTCAGTAGTGAACCTCCCACAGTACGGCGATCCCTCAGCACTGACCCTCCGACAGTGCGGCTCTCCCTCAGCGCTGACCATCCCACAGTGCGGCTCTCCCTCAGCACTGACCCTCCCACAGTGCGGGTCTCCCTCAGCACTGACCCTCCGACAGTGCAGCTCTCCCTCAGCACTGACCCTCCCACAGTGCGGCACTCCCTCAGCACTGACCCTCCCACAGTGCGGCTCTCCCTCAGCACTGACCCTCCGACAGTGCGACTCTCCCTCAGCACTGACCCTCCGACAGTACTGCGCTCCCTCAGCACTGACCATCCGACACTGCAGCGCTCCCTCAGATCTGACCCTCCGACAGTGCGGCGCTCCCTCAGTACTGTCCCTCCGACAGTGCGGCGCTCCCTCAGCACTGACCCTGCGACAGTGCAGCTATCCCTCAGCACTGACCCTCCGACAGTGCGGCTCTCCCTCAGTACTGACCCTCCGACAGTGCAGCTCTCCCTCAGCACTGACCCTCCGACAGTACTGCGCTCCCTCAGCACTGACCCTCCGACAGTGCAGCTCTCCCTCAGCACTGACCCTCCGACAATGCTGCTTTCCCTCAGCACTAAACCCTCCGACAGTGCGGCGCTCCCTCAGCACTGACTCTCCGACAGTGCGGCTGTCCCTCAGCACTGACCCTCCGACAGTGCGGCGCTCCCTCAGCACTGACCCTCCGACTGTGCGGCGATCCCTCAGTACTGACCCTCCCACAGTGCGGCACTCCCTCAGCACTGACCCTCCCACAGTGCTGCTTTCCCTCAGCACTAAACCCTCCGACAGTGCGGCGCTCCCTCAGCACTGACCCTCCGACAGTGCTGGTCTCCCTCAGTACTGACCCTCCCACAGTGCGGCGCTCCCTCAGCACTGACCCTCCGACAGTGCTGCTCTCCCTCAGCACTGACCCTCCGACAGTGCGGCGCTCCCTCAAATCTCACCCTCCGACAGTGCGGCGCTCCCTCAGCACTGACACTCCGAAAGTGCGGCTCTCCCTCAGCACTGACCCTCCGACAGTGCGGCGCTCCCTCAGCACTGACCCTCCGACAGTACTGCGCTCC
This sequence comes from Isurus oxyrinchus, assembly GCA_026770705.1. Lineage (NCBI taxonomy): Eukaryota > Metazoa > Chordata > Chondrichthyes > Lamniformes > Lamnidae > Isurus > Isurus oxyrinchus. Next base: position 4,530 of record JANJGN010002328.1, read on the forward strand.
CTCAGCATTGACCCTCCGACAGTGCGGCGCTCCCTCAGCATTGACCCTGCAACAGTGCAGCTCTCCCTCAGCACTGACCCTCCTACAGTGCGGCATTCCCTCAGCACTGACCCTCCGACAGTGCGGCGCGCCCTCAGCACTGACCCTCCGACAGTGCTGCTCTCCCTCAGCACTGACCCTCCGACAGTGCGGCGCTCCCTCAACACTCACCCTCCGACAGTGCGGTGCTCCCTCTGCACTGACACTCCGACAGTGCGGCTCTCCCTCAGCACTGACACTCCGACAGTGCGGCGCTCCCTCATCATTGACCCTGCAGCAGTGCAGCTCTCCCTCAGCACTGACCCTCCGACAGTGCAGCGCTCCCTCAGCACTGACCCTCCGACAGTACTGCGCTCCCTCAGCATTGACCCTCCGACAGTGCGGCGCTCCCTCAGCATTGACCCTGCAACAGTGCAGCTCTCCCTCAGCACTGACCCTCCTACAGTGCGGCATTCCCTCAGCACTGACCCTCCGACAGTGCGGCGCGCCCTCAGCACTGACCCTCCGACAGTGCTGCTCTCCCTCAGCACTGACCCTCCGACAGTGCGGCGCTCCCTCAACACTCACCCTCCGACAGTGCGGTGCTCCCTCTGCACTGACACTCCGACAGTGCGGCTCTCCCTCAGCACTGACCCTCCGACAGTGCGGCGCTCCCTCATCATTGACCCTGCAGCAGTGCAGCTCTCCCTCAGCACTGACCCTCCTACAGTGCGTCTCTCCCTCAGCACCGACCCTCCAACAGTGCGGCGCTCCCTCAGCACTGAACCTCCGACAGTGCGGCTCTCCGTCAGCACTGACCCTCCAACATTGCGGCGCACCCTCAGCACTGACCCTCCGACAGTGCAGCTCTCCCTCAGCCCTGACCCTCCGACAGTGCGGAACTCCCTCAGTCGTGACCCTCCCACAGTACGGCGATCCCTCAGCACTGACCCTCCGACAGTGCGGCTCTCCCTCAGCGCTGACCATCCGACAGTGCGGCTCTCCCTCAGCACTGACCCTCCGACAGTGTGGCTCTCCCTCAGCATTGACCCTCCCACAATGCGGCTCTCCCTCAGCACTGACCCTCCGACAGTGCGGCGCGCCCTCAGCACTGACCCTCCGACAGTGCGGCTCTCCCACAGCACAGACCCTCCGACAGTGCAGCTCTCCCTCAGCACTGACCCTCCGACAGTGCGGCTCTCCCTCAGCACTGACCCTCCGACAGTGCAGCTCTCCCTCAGCACTGACCCTCCGACAGTGCGGCTCTCCCTCAGCACTGACCCTCCGACAGTGCAGCTCTCCCTCAGCACTGACGATCCGACAGTGCGGCTCTCCCTCAGCACTGACCCTCCGAAAGTGCAGCTCTCCCTCAGCACTGACCCTCCGACAGTGCAGCTCTCCCTCAGCACTGACTCTCCGACAGTGCGGCTCTCCCTCAGCACTGACCCTCCGACAGTGCGGCACAGCCTCAGTAGTGAACCTCCCACAGTACGGCGATCCCTCAGCACTGACCCTCCGACAGTGCTGCTCTCCCTCAGCACTGACTCTCCGACAGTGCGGCGCTACCTCAGCACTGACCCTCCCACAGTGCGGCTCTCCCTCAGCACTGACCCTCCCACAGTGCGGGTCTCCCTCAGCACTGACCCTCCCACAGTGCGGCTCTCCCTCAGCACTGACCCTCCCACAGTGCGGCTCTCCCTCAGCACTGACCCTCCCACAGTGCGGCACTCCCTCAGCACTGACCCTCCCACAGTGCGGCTCTCCCTCAGCACTGACCCTCCGACAGTGCGACTCTCCCTCAGCACTGACCCTCCGACAGTACTGCGCTCCCTCAGCACTGACCATCCGACACTGCAGCGCTCCCTCAGATCTGACCCTCCGACAGTGCGGCGCTCCCTCAGTACAGTCCCTCCGACATTGCGGCGCTCCCTCAGCACTGACCCTGCGACAGTGCAGCTCTCCCTCAGCACTGACCCTCCGACAGTGCGGCTCTCCCTCAGTACTGACCCTCCGACAGTGCAGCTCTCCCTCAGCACTGACCCTCCGACAGTACTGCGCTCCCTCAGCACTGACCCTCCGACAGTGCAGCTCTCCCTCAGCACTGACATTCCGACAATGCTGCTTTCCCTCAGCACTAAACCCTCCGACAGTGCGGCGCTCCCTCAGCACTGACCCTCCGACTGTGCGGCGCTCCCTCAGTACTGACACTCCCACAGTGCGGCACTCCCTCAGCACTGACCCTCCGACAGTGCGGCAGTCCCTCAGTACTGACCCTCCGACAGTGCGGCTCTCCCTCAGCACTGACCCTCCCACAGTGCGGCTCTCCCTCAGCACTGACCCTCCCACAGTGCAGCGCTCCCTCAGTACTGACCCTCCGACTGTGCAGCACTCCCTCAGCACTGACCATCCCACCGTGCGGCTCTCCCTCAGTACTGACCCTCCCACAGTGCGGCAGTCCCTCAGCACTGACCCTCCGACAGTGCGGCTCTCCCTCAGTACTGATGCTCCGACAGTGCAACGCTCCCTCATCACTGACCCTCCGACAGTACTGCGCTCCCTCAGCACTGACCCTCTGACACTGCAGCGCTCCCTCAGAACTGACCCTCCGACAGTGCGGCGCTCCCTCAGTACTGACCCTCCGACAGTGCTTGTCTCCCTCAGTACTGACCCTCCGACAGTGCGGCGCTCCCTCAGCACTGACCCTCCGACAGTGCTGCTCTCCCTCAGCACTGACCCTCCGACAGTGCGGCGCTCCCTCAACACTCACCGTCCGACAGTGCGGCGCTCCCTCAGCACTGACACTCCGACAGTGCGGCTCTCCCTCAGCACTGACACTCCGACAGTGCGGCGCTCCCTCAGTACTGACCCTCCGACAGTACTGCGCTCCCTCAGCACTGACGCTCCGACAGTGCGACGCTCCCTCAGCATTGACCCTGCAACAGTGCAGCTCTCCCTCAGCACTGACCCTCCTACAGTGCGGCATTCCCTCAGCACTGACCCTCCGACAGTGCAGCTCTCCCTCAGCACCAACCCTCCAACAGTGCGGCGCTCCCTCAGCACTGACCCTCCGACGGTGCGGCTCTCCCTCAGCACTGACCCTCCGACAGTGCGGCTCTCCATCAGCACTGACCCTCCGACATTGCGGCGCACCCTCAGAACTGACCCTCCGACAATGCGGCTCTCCCTCAGCACTGACCCTCCGACAGTGCGGCTCTCCCTCAGCACTGACCCTCTGACAGTGCAGCTCTCCCTCAGCACTGACCCTCCGACAGTGCGGCACTCCCTCAGTCGTGACCCTCCCACAGTACGGCGATCCCACAGTACGGCGATCCCTCAGCACTGACCCTCCGACAGTGCGGCTCTCCCTCAGCGCTGACCATCCGACAGTGCGGCTCTCCCTCAGCACTGACCCTCCGACAGTGCGGCTCTCCCTCAGCACTGACCATCCGACAGTGCGACTCTCCCTCAGTACTGATGCTCCGACTGTACTGCGATCCCTCAGCACTGACCCTCCGACAGTGCGGGTCTCCCTCATCACTGACCCTCCGACTGTACTGCGATCCCTCAGCACTGACCCTCCGACAGTGCGGGTCTCCCTCAGTACTGACCCTCCGACAGTGCGGCGCTCCCTCAGCACTGACCCTCCCACAGTGCGGCTCTCCCTCAGCGCTGACCCTCCCACAGTGCGGCTCTCCCTCAGCACTGACCCTCCGACAGTGCGGCTCTCCCTCAGCACTGACCATCCGACAGTGCGACTCTCCCTCAGTACTGATGCTCCGACTGTACTGCGATCCCTCAGCACTGACCCTCCGACAGTGCGGGTCTCCCTCATCACTGACCCTCCGACTGTACTGCGATCCCTCAGCACTGACCCTCCGACAGTGCGGCGCACCCTCAGCACTGACCCTCCGACAGTACTGCGCTCCCTCAGCACTGACCCTCCCACAGTGCGGCGATCCCTCAGCACTGACCCTCCGACAGTGCGGCTTTCCCTCAGCACTGATCCTCCGACAGTGCGGCACTCCCTCAGCACTGACCCTCCGACAGTGCGGCTCTCCCTCAGCATTGACCCTCCGACAGTGCGGCTGTCCCTCAGCACTGACCCTCCGACAGTGCGGCTCTCCCTCAGCATTGACCCTCCCACAATGCGGCTCTCCCTCAGCACTGACCCTCCGACAGTGCGGCTCTCCCACAGCACTGACCCTCCGACAGTGCGGCTCTCCCTCAGCACTGACCCTCCGACAGTGCGGCTCTCCATCAGCACTGACCCTCCCACAGTGCAGCTCTCCCTCAGCACTGACGCTCCGAAAGTGCGGCGCTCCCTCAGCACTGACCCTCCGACAGTACTGCGCTCCGTCAGCACTGACCCTCCCACAGTGCGGCTCTCCCTCAGCGCTGACCCTCCGACAGTGCGGCTCTCCCTCAGCACTGACCCTCCGACAGTGCGGCTCTCCCTCAGCACTGACCCTCCCACAGTGCGGCACACCCTCAGTAGTGAACCTCCCACAGTACGGCGATCCCTCAGCACTGACCCTCCGACAGTGCGGATCTCCCTCAGCGCTGACCATCCCACAGTGCGGCGCTACCCTCAGCACTGACCCTCCCACAGTGCGGCTCTCCCTCAGCACTGACCCTCCCACAGTGCGGCTCTCCCTCAGCACTGACTCTCCGACACTCGGCACTCCCCTCAGCACTGACCCTCCCACAGTGCGGCGCTCCCTCAGCACTGACCCTCCTACAGTGCGGCGCTCCCTCAGCGCTGACCCTCCCACAGTGCGGGTCTCCCTCAGCACTGACCCTCCCACAGTGCGGCTCTCCCTCAGCACTGACCCTCCCACAGTGCGGCTCTCCCTCAGCACTGACCCTCCCACAGTGCGGCTCTCCCTCAGCACTGACCCTCCCACAGTGCGACTCTCCCTCAGCACTGACCCTCCGACAGTACTGCGCTCCCTCAGCACTGACCATCCGACACTGCAGCGCTCCCTCAGATCTGACCCTCCGACAGTGCGGCGCTCCCTCAGTACTGTCCCTCCGACAGTGCGGCGCTCCCTCAGCACTGACCCTGCGACAGTGCAGCTCTCCCTCAGCACTGACCCTCCGACAGTGCGGCTCTCCCTCAGTACTGACCCTCCGACAGTGCAGCTCTCCCTCAGCACTGACCCTCCGACAGTACTGCGCTCCCTCAGCACTGACCCTCCGACAGTGCAGCTCTCCCTCAGCACTGACCCTCCGACAATGCTGCTTTCCCTCAGCACTAAACCCTCCGACAGTGCGGCGCTCCCTCAGCACTGACTCTCCGACAGTGCGGCTGTCCCTCAGCACTGACCCTCCGACAGTGCAGCGCTCCCTCAGCACTGACCCTCCGACTGTGCGGCGCTCCCTCAGTACTGACCCTCCCACAGTGCGGCACTTCCTCAGCACTGACCCTCCCACAGTGCTGCTTTCCCTCAGCACTAAACCCTCCGACAGTGCGGCGCTCCCTCAGCACTGACCCTCCGACAGTGCTGGTCTCCCTCAGTACTGACCCTCCCACAGTGCGGCGCTCCCTCAGCACTGACCCTCCGACAGTGCTGCTCTCCCTCAGCACTGACCCTCCGACAGTGCGGCGCTCCCTCAACTCTCACCCTCCGACAGTGCGGCGCTCCCTCAGCACTGACACTCCGAAAGTGCGGCTCTCCCTCAGCACTGACCCTCCGACAGTGCGGCGCTCCCTCAGCACTGACCCTCCGACAGTACTGCGCTCCCTCAGCATTGACCCTCCGACAGTGCGGCGCTCCCTCAGCATTGACCCTGCAACAGCGCAGCTCTCCCTCAGCACTGACACTCCTACAGTGCGGCATTCCCTCAGCACTGACCCTCCGACAGTGCGGCGCTCCCTCAGCACTGACCCTCCGACAGTGCTGCTCTCCCTCAGCACTGACCCTCCGACAGTGCGGCGCTCCCTCAACACTCACCCTCCGACAGTGCGGTGCTCCCTCTGCACTGACACTCCGACAGTGCGGCGCTCCCTCAGCACTGACCCTCCGACAGTGCTGCTCTCCCTCAGCACTGACCCTCCGACAGTGCGGCGCTCCCTCAACACTCACCCTCCGACAGTGCGGTGCTCCCTCTGCACTGACGCTCCGACAGTGCGGCGCTCCCTCAGCACTGACCCTCCGACAGTACTGCGCTCCGTCAGCACTGACCCTCCGACATTGCGGCTCTCCCTCAGCACTGACCCTCCGACAGTGCGGCTCTCCCTCAGCACTGACCCTCCGACAGTGCGGCTCTCTCTCAGCACTGACCCTCCCACAGTGCGGCGCTCCCTCAGAACTGACTCTCCGACAGTGCGGCTCTCCCTCAGCACTGACCCTCCGACAGTGCGGCACACCCTCAGTAGTGAACCTCCCACAGTACGGCGATCCCTCAGCACTGACCCTCCGACAGTGCGGCTCTCCCTCAGCGCTGACCATCCCACAGTGCGGCTCTCCCTCAGCACTGACCCTCCCACAGTGCGGGTCTCCCTCAGCACTGACCCTCCGACAGTGCAGCTCTCCCTCAGCACTGACCCTCCCACAGTGCGGCACTCCCTCAGCACTGACCCTCCCACAGTGCGGCTCTCCCTCAGCACTGACCCTCCGACAGTGCGACTCTCCCTCAGCACTGACCCTCCGACAGTACTGCGCTCCCTCAGCACTGACCATCCGACACTGCAGCGCTCCCTCAGATCTGACCCTCCGACAGTGCGGCGCTCCCTCAGTACTGTCCCTCCGACAGTGCGGCGCTCCCTCAGCACTGACCCTGCGACAGTGCAGCTATCCCTCAGCACTGACCCTCCGACAGTGCGGCTCTCCCTCAGTACTGACCCTCCGACAGTGCAGCTCTCCCTCAGCACTGACCCTCCGACAGTACTGCGCTCCCTCAGCACTGACCCTCCGACAGTGCAGCTCTCCCTCAGCACTGACCCTCCGACAATGCTGCTTTCCCTCAGCACTAAACCCTCCGACAGTGCGGCGCTCCCTCAGCACTGACTCTCCGACAGTGCGGCTGTCCCTCAGCACTGACCCTCCGACAGTGCGGCGCTCCCTCAGCACTGACCCTCCGACTGTGCGGCGATCCCTCAGTACTGACCCTCCCACAGTGCGGCACTCCCTCAGCACTGACCCTCCCACAGTGCTGCTTTCCCTCAGCACTAAACCCTCCGACAGTGCGGCGCTCCCTCAGCACTGACCCTCCGACAGTGCTGGTCTCCCTCAGTACTGACCCTCCCACAGTGCGGCGCTCCCTCAGCACTGACCCTCCGACAGTGCTGCTCTCCCTCAGCACTGACCCTCCGACAGTGCGGCGCTCCCTCAAATCTCACCCTCCGACAGTGCGGCGCTCCCTCAGCACTGACACTCCGAAAGTGCGGCTCTCCCTCAGCACTGACCCTCCGACAGTGCGGCGCTCCCTCAGCACTGACCCTCCGACAGTACTGCGCTCCCTCAGCATTGACCCTCCGACAGTGCGGCGCTCCCTCAGCATTGACCCTGCAACAGTGCAGCTCTCCCTCAGCACTGACCCTCCTACAGTGCGGCATTCCCTCAGCACTGACCCTCCGACAGTGCGGCGCGCCCTCAGCACTGACCCTCCGACAGTGCTGCTCTCCCTCAGCACTGACCCTCCGACAGTGCGGCGCTCCCTCAACACTCACCCTCCGACAGTGCGGTGCTCCCTCTGCACTGACACTCCGACAGTGCGGCTCTCCCTCAGCACTGACACTCCGACAGTGCGGCGCTCCCTCATCATTGACCCTGCAGCAGTGCAGCTCTCCCTCAGCACTGACCCTCCGACAGTGCGGCGCTCCCTCAGCACTGACCCTCCGACAGTACTGCGCTCCCTCAGCATTGACCCTCCGACAGTGCGGCGCTCCCTCAGCATTGACCCTGCAACAGTGCAGCTCTCCCTCAGCACTGACCCTCCTACAGTGCGGCATTCCCTCAGCACTGACCCTCCGACAGTGCGGCGCGCCCTCAGCACTGACCCTCCGACAGTGCTGCTCTCCCTCAGCACTGACCCTCCGACAGTGCGGCGCTCCCTCAACACTCACCCTCCGACAGTGCGGTGCTCCCTCTGCACTGACACTCCGACAGTGCGGCTCTCCCTCAGCACTGACCCTCCGACAGTGCGGCGCTCCCTCATCATTGACCCTGCAGCAGTGCAGCTCTCCCTCAGCACTGACCCTCCTACAGTGCGTCTCTCCCTCAGCACCGACCCTCCAACAGTGCGGCGCTCCCTCAGCACTGAACCTCCGACAGTGCGGCTCTCCGTCAGCACTGACCCTCCAACATTGCGGCGCACCCTCAGCACTGAACCTCCGACAGTGCAGCTCTCCCTCAGCCCTGACCCTCCGACAGTGCGGAACTCCCTCAGTCGTGACCCTCCCACAGTACGGCGATCCCTCAGCACTGACCCTCCGACAGTGCGGCTCTCCCTCAGCGCTGACCATCCGACAGTGCGGCTCTCCCTCAGCACTGACCCTCCGACAGTGTGGCTCTCCCTCAGCATTGACCCTCCCACAATGCGGCTCTCCCTCAGCACTGACCCTCCGACAGTGCGGCGCGCCCTCAGCACTGACCCTCCGACAGTGCGGCTCTCCCACAGCACAGACCCTCCGACAGTGCAGCTCTCCCTCAGCACTGACCCTCCGACAGTGCGGCTCTCCCTCAGCACTGACCCTCCGACAGTGCAGCTCTCCCTCAGCACTGACCCTCCGACAGTGCAGCTCTCCCTCAGCACTGACGATCCGACAGTGCGGCTCTCCCTCAGCACTGACCCTCCGACAGTGCAGCTCTCCCTCAGCACTGACCCTCCGACAGTGCAGCTCTCCCTCAGCACTGACTCTCCGACAGTGCGGCTCTCCCTCAGCACTGACCCTCCGACAGTGCGGCACAGCCTCAGTAGTGAACCTCCCACAGTACGGCGATCCCTCAGCACTGACCCTCCGACAGTGCTGCTCTCCCTCAGCACTGACCCTCCGACAGTGCGGCGCTACCTCAGCACTGACCCTCCCACAGTGCGGCTCTCCCTCAGCACTGACCCTCCCACAGTGCGGGTCTCCCTCAGCACTGACCCTCCCACAGTGCGGCTCTCCCTCAGCACTGACCCTCCCACAGTGCGGCTCTCCCTCAGCACTGACCCTCCCACAGTGCGGCACTCCCTCAGCACTGACCCTCCCACAGTGCGGCTCTCCCTCAGCACTGACCCTCCGACAGTGCGACTCTCCCTCAGCACTGACCCTCCGACAGTACTGCGCTCCCTCAGCACTGACCATCCGACACTGCAGCGCTCCCTCAGATCTGACCCTCCGACAGTGCGGCGCTCCCTCAGTACTGACCCTGCGACAGTGCAGCTCTCCCTCAGCACTGACCCTCCGACAGTGCGGCTCTCCCTCAGTACTGACCCTCCGACAGTGCAGCTCTCCCTCAGCACTGACCCTCCGACAGTACTGCGCTCCCTCAGCACTGACCCTCCGACAGTGCAGCTCTCCCTCAGCACTGACATTCCGACAATGCTGCTTTCCCTCAGCACTAAACCCTCCGACAGTGCGGCGCTCCCTCAGCACTGACCCTCCGACTGTGCGGCGCTCCCTCAGTACTGACCCTCCCACAGTGCGGCACTCCCTCAGCACTGACCCTCCCACAGTGCGGCTCTCCCTCAGCACTGACCCTCCCACAGTGCGGCTCTCCCTCAGCACTGACCCTCCGACAATGCTGCTTTCCCTCAGCACTAAACCCTCCGACAGTGCGGCGCTCCCTCAGCACTGACCCTCCGACAGTGCTGGTCTCCCTCAGTACTGACCCTCCCACAGTGCGGCGCTCCCTCAGCACTGACCCTCCGACAGTGCTGCTCTCCCTCGGCACTGACCCTCCGACAGTGCGGCGCTCCGTCAACTCTCACCCTCCGACAGTGCGGCGCTCCCTCAGCACTGACCCTCCGAAAGTGCGGCTCTCCCTCAGCACTGACCCTCCGACAGTGCGGCGCTCCCTCAGCACTGACCCTCCGACAGTACTGCGCTCCCTCAGCATTGACCCTCCGACACTGCGGCGCTCCCTCAGCATTGACCCTGCAACAGTGCAGCTCTCCCTCAGCACTGACCCTCCTACAGTGCGGCATTCCCTCAGCACTGACCCTCCGACAGTGCGGCGCTCCCTCAGCACTGACCCTCCGACAGTGCTGCTCTCCCTCAGCACTGACCCTCCGACAGTGCGGCGCTCCCTCAACACTCACCCTCCGACAGTGCGGCGCTACCTCAGCACTGACCCTCCGACAGTGCGACTCTCCCTCAGTACTGATGCTCCGACCGTGCGACGCTCCCTCATCACTGACCCTCCGACAGTACTGCGCTCCCTCAGCACTGACCCTCCGACAGTGCGGGTCTCCCTCAGCACTGACCCTCCGACAGTGCGGCGCTCCCTCTGCACTGACCCTCCGACAGTGCGGCTCTCCCTCAGCACTGACCCTCCGACAGTGCAGCTCTCCCTCAGCACTGACCCTCCGACAGTGCGGCTCTCCCTCAGCACTGACCCTCCGACAGTGCAGCTCTCCCTCAGAACTGACCCTCCGACAGTGCGGCTCTTCCTCAGCACTGACCCTCCGACAGTGCGGCTCTCCCTCAGCACTGACCCTCCGACAGTGCGGCACACCCTCAGTAGTGACCCTCCCACAGTACGGCGATCCCTCAGCACTGACCCTCCGACAGTGCGGCTCTCCCTCAGCACTGACCATACCACAGTGCGGCTCTCCCTCAGCACTGACCCTCCCACAGTGCGGGTCTCCCTCAGCACTGACCCTCCCACAGTGCGGCTCTCCCTCAGCACTGACCCTCCCACAGTGCGGCTCTCCCTCAACACTGACCCTCCGACATTGCGGCGCACCCTCAGAACTGACCCGCCGACAGTGCGACTCTCCCTCAGCACTGACCCTCCGACAGTGCGACTCTCCCTCAGTTCTGATGCTCCGACAGTGCGACGCGCCCTCATCACTGACCCTCCGACAGTACTGCGCTCCCTCAGCACTGACCATCCGACACTGCAGCGCTCCCTCAGATCTGACCCTCCGACAGTGCGGCGCTCCCTCAGTTCTGACCCTCCGACAGTGCGGCGCTCCCTCAGCACTCACCCTCCGACAGTGCAGCTCTCCCTCAGCACTGACCCTCCGACAGTGCGGCTCTCCCTCAGTACTGACCCTCCGACAGTGCAGCTCTCCCTCAGCACTGACCCTCCGACAGTACTGCGCTCCCTCAGCACTGACCCTCCGACAGTGCGGCTCTCCCTCAGCACTGACACTCCGACAGTGCGGCGCTCCCTCAGTACTGACCCTCCGACAGTACTGCGCTCCCTCAGCACTGACCCTCCGACAGTGCGGCGCTGCCTCAGCATTGACCCTGCAATAGTGCAGCTCTCCCTCAGCACTGACCCTCCTACAGTGCGGCATTCCCTCAGCACTGACCCTCCGACAGTGCAGCTCTCCCTCAGCACTGACCCTCCGACAGTGCGGCTCTCCGTCAGCACTGACCCTCTGACAGTGCGGCGCTCCCTCAGCACTGACCCTCCGACTGTGCGGCGCTCCCTCAGTACTGACCCTCCCACAGTGCGGCGCTCCCTCAGCACTGACCCTCCCAGAGTGCGGCTCTCCCTCAGCACTGACCCTCCCACAGTGCTGCTTTCCCTCAGCACTAAACCCTCCGACAGTGCGGCGCTCCCTCAGCACTGACCCTCCGACAGTGCTGGTCTCCCTCAGTACTGACCCTCCCACAGTGCGGCGCTCCCTCAGCACTGACCCTCCGACAGTGCTGCTCTCCCTCAGCACTGACCCTCCGACAGTGCGGCGCTCCCTCAACTCTCACCCTCTGACAGTGCGGCGCTCCCTCAGCACTGACACTCCGAAAGTGCGGCTCTCCCTCAGCACTGACCCTCCGACAGTGCGGCGCTCCCTCAGCACTGACCCTCCGACAGTGCGGCGCTCCCTCAGCATTGACCCTGCAACAGTGCAGCTCTCCCTCAGCACTGACCCTCCTACAATGCGGCATTCCCTTAGCACTGACCCTCCGACAGTGCGGCGCTCCCTCAGCACTGACCCTCCGACAGTGGTGCTCTCCCTCAGCACTGACCCTCCGACAGTGCTGCTCTCCCTCAGCACTGACCCTCCGACAGTGCGGCGCTCCCTCAACTCTCACCCTCTGACAGTGCGGCGCTCCCTCAGCACTGACACTCCGAAAGTGCGGCTCTCCCTCAGCACTGACCCTCCGACAGTGCGGCGCTCCCTCAGCACTGACCCTCCGACAGTGCGGCGCTCCCTCAGCATTGACCCTGCAACAGTGCAGCTCTCCCTCAGCACTGACCCTCCTACAGTGCGGCATTCCCTTAGCACTGACCCTCCGACATTGCGGCGCACCCTCAGAACTGACCCTCCGACAATGCGGCTCTCCCTCAGCACTGACCCTCCGACAGTGCGGCTCTCCCTCAGCACTGACCCTCTGACAGTGCAGCTCTCCCTCAGCACTGACCCTCCGACAGTGCGGCACTCCCTCAGTCGTGACCCTCCCACAGTACGGCGATCCCACAGTACGGCGATCCCTCAGCACTGACCCTCCGACAGTGCGGCTCTCCCTCAGCGCTGACCCTCCGACAGTGCGGCTCTCCCTCAGCACTGACCATCCGACAGTGCGACTCTCCCTCAGTACTGATGCTCCGACTGTACTGCGATCCCTCAGCACTGACCCTCCGACAGTGCAGGTCTCCCTCATCACTGACCCTCCGACTGTACTGCGATCCCTCAGCACTGACCCTCCGACAGTGCGGGTCTCCCTCAGTACTGACCCTCCGACAGTGCGGCGCTCCCTCAGCACTGACCCTCCCACAGTGCGGCTCTCCCTCAGCGCTGACCCTCCCACAGTGCGGCTCTCCCTCAGCACTGACCCTCCGACAGTGCGGCTCTCCCTCAGCACTGACCATCCGACAGTGCGACTCTCCCTCAGTACTGATGCTCCGACTGTACTGCGATCCCTCAGCACTGACCCTCCGACAGTGTGGGTCTCCCTCATCACGGACCCTCCGACTGTACTGCGATCCCTCAGCACTGACCCTCCGACAGTGCGGCGCACCCTCAGCACTGACCCTCCGACAGTACTGCACTCCCTCAGCACTGACCCTCCCACAGTGCGGCGATCCCTCAGCACTGACCCTCCGACAGTGCGGCTTTCCCTCAGCACTGATCCTCCGACAGTGCGGCACTCCCTCAGCACTGACCCTCCGACAGTGCGGCTCTCCCTCAGCATTGACCCTCCGACAGTGCGGCTGTCCCTCAGCACTGACCCTCCGACAGTGCGGCTCTCCCTCAGCATTGACCCTCCCACAATGCGGCTCTCCCTCAGCACTGACCCTCCGACAGTGCGGCTCTCCCTCAGCACTGACCCTCCGACAGTGCAGCTCTCCCTCAGCACTGACCCTCCGACAGTGCAGCTCTCCCTCAGCACTGACTCTCCGACAGTGCGGCTCTCCCTCAGCACTGACCCTCCGACAGTGCGGCACACCCTCAGTAGTGAACCTCCCACAGTACGGCGATCCCTCAGCACTGACCCTCCGACAGTGCTGCTCTCCCTCAGCACTGACCCTCCGACAGTGCGGCGCTACCTCAGCACTGACCCTCCCACAGTGCGGCTCTCCCTCAGCACTGACCCTCCCACAGTGCGGGTCTCCCTCAGCACTGACCCTCCCACAGTGCGGCTCTCCCTCAGCACTGACCCTCCCACAGTGCGGCTCTCCCTCAGCACTGACCCTCCCACAGTGCGGCACTCCCTCAGCACTGACCCTCCCACAGTGCGGCTCTCCCTCAGCACTGACCCTCCGACAGTGCGACTCTCCCTCAGCACTGACCCTCCGACAGTACTGCGCTCCCTCAGCACTGACCATCCGACACTGCAGCGCTCCCTCAGATCTGACCCTCCGACAGTGCGGCGCTCCCTCAGTACAGTCCCTCCGACATTGCGGCGCTCCCTCAGCACTGACCCTGCGACAGTGCAGCTCTCCCTCAGCACTGACCCTCCGACAGTGCGGCTCTCCCTCAGTACTGACCCTCCGACAGTGCAGCTCTCCCTCAGCACTGACCCTCCGACAGTACTGCGCTCCCTCAGCACTGACCCTCCGACAGTGCAGCTCTCCCTCAGCACTGACCTTCCGACAATGCTGCTTTCCCTCAGCACTAAACCCTCCGACAGTGCGGCGCTCCCTCAGCACTGACCCTCCGACTGTGCGGCGCTCCCTCAGTACTGACCCTCCCACAGTGCGGCACTCCCTCAGCACTGACCCTCCCACAGTGCGGCTCTCCCTCAGCACTGACCCTCCCACAGTGCGGCTCTCCCTCAGCACTGACCCTCCGACAATGCTGCTTTCCCTCAGCACTAAACCCTCCGACAGTGCGGCGCTCCCTCAGCACTGACCCTCCGACAGTGCTGGTCTCCCTCAGTACTGACCCTCCCACAGTGCGGCGCTCCCTCAGCACTGACCCTCCGACAGTGCTGCTCTCCCTCGGCACTGACCCTCCGACAGTGCGGCGCTCCGTCAACTCTCACCCTCCGACAGTGCGGCGCTCCCTCAGCACTGACCCTCCGAAAGTGCGGCTCTCCCTCAGCACTGACCTTCCGACAGTGCGGTGCTCCCTCAGCACTGACCCTCCGACAGTACTGCGTTCCCTCAGCATTGACCCTCCGACAGTGCGGCGCTCCCTCAGCATTGACCCTGCAACAGTGCAGCTCTCCCTCAGCACTGACCCTCCTACAGTGCGGCATTCCCTCAGCACTGACCCTCCGACAGTGCGGCGCTCCCTCAGCACTGACCCTCCGACAGTGCTGCTCTCCCTCAGCACTGACCCTCCGACAGTGCGGCGCTCCCTCAACACTCACCCTCCGACAGTGCGGTGCTCCCTCTGCACTGACACTCCGACAGTGCGGCTCTCCCTCAGCACTGACACTCCGACAGTGCGGCGCTCCCTCAGTACTGACCCTCCGACAGTGCGGCGCTCCCTCAGCATTGACCCTGCAGCAGTGCAGCTCTCCCTCAGCAGTGACCCTCCTACAGTGCGGCATTCCCTCAGCACTGACCCTCCGACAGTGCGGCTCTTCCTCAGCACTGACCCTCCCACAGTGCGGCTCTCCCTCAACACTGACCCTCCGACAGTGCGGCTCTCCCTCAGCACTGACCCTCCCACAGTGCGGCTCTCCCTCAGCACTGACACTCCGACAGTGCGGCTCTCCCTCAGTACTGACACTCCGACAGTGCGGCGCTCCCTCAGCACTGACCCTCCCACAGTGCGGCTCTCCCTCAGCACTGACCCTCCCACAGTGCGGCTCTCCCTCAACACTGACCCTCCGACAGTGCGGCTCTCCCTCAGCACTGACCCTCCCACAGTGCGGCTCTCCCTCAGCACTGACACTCCGACAGTGCGGCTCTCCCTCAGTACTGACACTCCGACAGTGCGGCGCTCCCTCAGTACTGACCCTCCGACAGTACTGCGCTCCCTCAGCACTGACCCTCCGACAGTGCGGCGCTGCCTCAGCATTGACCCTGCAATAGTGCAGCTCTCCCTCAGCACTGACCCTCCTACAGTGCGGCATTCCCTCAGCACTGACCCTCCGACAGTGCAGCTCTCCCTCAGCACTGACCCTCTGACAGTGCGGCGCTCCCTCAGCACTGACCCTCCGACTGTGCGGCGCTCCCTCAGTACTGACCCTCCCACAGTGCGGCGCTCCCTCAGCACTGACCCTCCCACAGTGCGGCTCTCCCTCAGCACTGACCATCCCACAGTGCTGCTTTCCCTCAGCACTAAACCCTCCGACAGTGCGGCGCTCCCTCAGCACTGACCCTCCGACAGTGCTGGTCTCCCTCAGTACTGACCCTCCCACAGTGCGGCGCTCCCTCAGCACTGACCCTCCGACAGTGCTGCTCTCCCTCAGCACTGACCCTCCGACAGTGCGGCGCTCCCTCAACTCTCACCCTCTGAAAGTGCGGCGCTCCCTCAGCACTGACACTCCGAAAGTGCGGCTCTCCCTCAGCACTGACCCTCCGACAGTGCGGCGCTCCCTCAGCACTGACCCTCCGACAGTGCGGCGCTCCCTCAGCATTGACCCTGCAACAGTGCAGCTCTCCCTCAGCACTGACCCTCCTACAGTGCGGCATTCCCTTAGCACTGACCCTCCGACAGTGCGGCGCTCCCTCAGCACTGACCCTCCGACAGTGGTGCTCTCCCTCAGCACTGACCCTCCGACAGTGCTGCTCTCCCTCAGCACTGACCCTCCGACAGTGCGGCGCTCCCTCAACTCTCACCCTCTGACAGTGCGGCGCTCCCTCAGCACTGACACTCCGAAAGTGCGGCTCTCCCTCAGCACTGACCCTCCGACAGTGCGGCGCTCCCTCAGCACTGACCCTCCGACAGTGCGGCGCTCCCTCAGCATTGACCCTGCAACAGTGCAGCTCTCCCTCAGCACTGACCCTCCTACAGTGCGGCATTCCCTTAGCACTGACCCTCCGACATTGCGGCGCACCCTCAGAACTGACCCTCCGACAATGCGGCTCTCCCTCAGCACTGACCCTCCGACAGTGCGGCTCTCCCTCAGCACTGACCCTCTGACAGTGCAGCTCTCCCTCAGCACTGACCCTCCGACAGTGCGGCACTCCCTCAGTCGTGACCCTCCCACAGTACGGCGATCCCACAGTACGGCGATCCCTCAGCACTGACCCTCCGACAGTGCGGCTCTCCCTCAGCGCTGACCATCCGACAGTGCGGCTCTCCCTCAGCACTGACCCTCCGACAGTGCGGCTCTCCCTCAGCACTGACCATCCGACAGTGCGACTCTCCCTCAGTACTGATGCTCCGACTGTACTGCGATCCCTCAGCACTGACCCTCCGACAGTGCGGGTCTCCCTCAGTACTGACCCTCCGACAGTGCGGCGCTCCCTCAGCACTGACCCTCCCACAGTGCGGCTCTCCCTCAGCGCTGACCCTCCCACAGTGCGGCTCTCCCTCAGCACTGACCCTCCGACAGTGCGGCTCTCCCTCAGCACTGACCATCCGACAGTGCGACTCTCCCTCAGTACTGATGCTCCGACTGTACTGCGATCCCTCAGCACTGACCCTCCGACAGTGCGGGTCTCCCTCATCACTGACCCTCCGACTGTACTGCGATCCCTCAGCACTGACCCTCCGACAGTGCGGCGCACCCTCAGCACTGACCCTCCGACAGTACTGCACTCCCTCAGCACTGACCCTCCCACAGTGCGGCGATCCCTCAGCACTGACCCTCCGACAGTGCGGCTTTCCCTCAGCACTGATCCTCCGACAGTGCGGCACTCCCTCAGCACTGACCCTCCGACAGTGCAGCTCTCCCTCAGCATTGACCCTCCGACAGTGCGGCTGTCCCTCAGCACTGACCCTCCGACAGTGCGGCTCTCCCTCAGCATTGACCCTCCGACAGTGCGGCTCTCCCTCAGCACTGACCCTCCGACAGTGCGGCTCTCCATCAGCACTGACCCTCCCACAGTGCAGCTCTCCCTCAGCACTGACGCTCCGAAAGTGCGGCGCTCCCTCAGCACTGACCCTCCGACAGTACTGCGCTCCGTCAGCACTGACCCTCCCACAGTGCGGCTCTCCCTCAGCGCTGACCCTCCGACAGTGCGGCTCTCCCTCAGCACTGACCCTCCGACAGTGCGGCTCTCCCTCAGCACTGACCCTCCCACAGTGCGGCACACCCTCAGTAGTGAACCTCCCACAGTACGGCGATCCCTCAGCACTGACCCTCCGACAGTGCGGATCTCCCTCAGCGCTGACCATCCCACAGTGCGGCGCTACCTCAGCACTGACCCTCCCACAGTGCGGCTCTCCCTCAGCTCTGACCCTCCCACAGTGCGGCTCTCCCTCAGCACTGACTCTCCGACACTCGGCACTCCCTCAGCACTGACCCTCCCACAGTGCGGCGCTCCCTCAGCACTGACCCTCCTACAGTGCGGCGCTCCCTCAGCGCTGACCCTCCCACAGTGCGGGTCTCCCTCAGCACTGACCCTCCCACAGTGCGGCTCTCCCTCAGCACTGACCCTCCCACAGTGCGGCTCTCCCTCAGCACTGACCCTCCCACAGTGCGGCTCTCCCTCAGCACTGACCCTCCCACAGTGCGACTCTCCCTCAGCACTGACCCTCCGACAGTACTGCGCTCCCTCAGCACTGACCATCCGACACTGCAGCGCTCCCTCAGATCTGACCCTCCGACAGTGCGGCGCTCCCTCAGTACTGTCCCTCCGACAGTGCGGCGCTCCCTCAGCACTGACCCTGCGACAGTGCAGCTCTCCCTCAGCACTGACCCTCCGACAGTGCGGCTCTCCCTCAGTACTGACCCTCCGACAGTGCAGCTCTCCCTCAGCACTGACCCTCCGACAGTACTGCGCTCCCTCAGCACTGACCCTCCGACAGTGCAGCTCTCCCTCAGCACTGACCCTCCGACAATGCTGCTTTCCCTCAGCACTAAACCCTCCGACAGTGCGGCGCTCCCTCAGCACTGATTCTCCGACAGTGCGGCTGTCCCTCAGCACTGACCCTCCGACAGTGCGGCGCTCCCTCAGCACTGACCCTCCGACTGTGCGGCGCTCCCTCAGTACTGACCCTCCCACAGTGCGGCACTTCCTCAGCACTGACCCTCCCACAGTGCTGATTTCCCTCAGCACTAAACCCTCCGACAGTGCGGCGCTCCCTCAGCACTGACCCTCCGACAGTGCTGGTCTCCCTCAGTACTGACCCTCCCACAGTGCGGCGCTCCCTCAGCACTGACCCTCCGACAGTGCTGCTCTCCCTCAGCACTGACCCTCCGACAGTGCGGCGCTCCCTCAACTCTCACCCTCCGACAGTGCGGCGCTCCGTCAGCACTGACACTCCGAAAGTGCGGCTCTCCCTCAGCACTGACCCTCCGACAGTGCGGCGCTCCCTCAGCACTGACCCTCCGACAGTACTGCGCTCCCTCAGCATTGACCCTCCGACAGTGCGGCGCTCCCTCAGCATTGACCCTGCAACAGTGCAGCTCTCCCTCAGCACTGACACTCCTACAGTGCGGCATTCCCTCAGCACTGACCCTCCGACAGTGCGGCGCTCCCTCAGCACTGACCCTCCGACAGTGCTGCTCTCCCTCAGCACTGACCCTCCGACAGTGCGGCGCTCCCTCAACACTCACCCTCCGACAGTGCGGTGCTCCCTCTGCACTGACACTCCGACAGTGCGGCGCTCCCTCAGCACTGACCCTCCGACAGTGCTGCTCTCCCTCAGCACTGACCCTCCGACAGTGCGGCGCTCCCTCAACACTCACCCTCCGACAGTGCGGTGCTCCCTCTGCACTGACGCTCCGACAGTGCGGCGCTCCCTCAGCACTGACCCTCCGACAGTACTGCGCTCCGTCAGCACTGACCCTCCGACATTGCGGCTCTCCTTCAGCACTGACCCTCCGACAGTGCGGCTCTCCCTCAGCACTGACCCTCCGACAGTGCGGCTCTCTCTCAGCACTGACCCTCCCACAGTGCGGCACTCCCTCAGAACTGACTCTCCGACAGTGCGGCTCTCCCTCAGCACTGACCCTCCGACAGTGCGGCACACCCTCAGTAGTGAACCTCCCACAGTACGGCGATCCCTCAGCACTGACCCTCCGACAGTGCGGCTCTCCCTCAGCGCTGACCATCCCACAGTGCGGCTCTCCCTCAGCACTGACCCTCCCACAGTGCGGGTCTCCCTCAGCACTGACCCTCCGACAGTGCAGCTCTCCCTCAGCACTGACCCTCCCACAGTGCGGCACTCCCTCAGAACTGACCCTCCCACAGTGCGGCTCTCCCTCAGCACTGACCCTCCGACAGTGCGACTCTCCCTCAGCACTGACCCTCCGACAGTACTGCGCTCCCTCAGCACTGACCATCCGACACTGCAGCGCTCCCTCAGATCTGACCCTCCGACAGTGCGGCGCTCCCTCAGTACTGTCCCTCCGACAGTGCGGCGCTCCCTCAGCACTGACCCTGCGACAGTGCAGCTCTCCCTCAGCACTGACCCTCCGACAGTGCGGCTCTCCCTCAGTACTGACCCTCCGACAGTGCAGCTCTCCCTCAGCACTGACCCTCCGACAGTACTGCGCTCCCTCAGCACTGACCCTCCGACAGTGCAGCTCTCCCTCAGCACTGACCCTCCGACAATGCTGCTTTCCCTCAGCACTAAACCCTCCGACAGTGCGGCGCTCCCTCAGCACTGACTCTCCGACAGTGCGGCTGTCCCTCAGCACTGACCCTCCGACAGTGCGGCGCTCCCTCAGCACTGACCCTCCGACTGTGCGGCGATCCCTCAGTACTGACCCTCCCACAGTGCGGCACTCCCTCAGCACTGACCCTCCCACAGTGCTGCTTTCCCTCAGCACTAAACCTCCGACAGTGCGGCGCTCCCTCAGCACTGACCCTCCGACAGTGCTGCTCTCCCTCAGCACTGACCCTCCGACAGTGCGGCGCTCCCTCAACTCTCACCCTCCGACAGTGCGGCGCTCCCTCAGCACTGACACTCCGAAAGTGCGGCTCTCCCTCAGCACTGACCCTCCGACAGTGCGGCGCTCCCTCCGCACTGACCCTCCGACAGTACTGCGCTCCCTCAGCATTGACCCTCCGACAGTGCGGCGCTCCCTCAGCATTGACCCTGCAACAGTGCAGCTCTCCCTCAGCACTGACCCTCCTACAGTGCGGCATTCCCTCAGCACTGACCCTCCGACAGTGCGGCGCGCCCTCAGCACTGACCCTCCGACAGTGCTGCTCTCCCTCAGCACTGACCCTCCGACAGTGCGGCGCTCCCTCAACACTCACCCTCCGACAGTGCGGTGCTCCCTCTGCACTGACACTCCGACAGTGCGGCTCTCCCTCAGCACTGACACTCCGACAGTGCGGCGCTCCCTCAGTACTGACCCTCCGACAGTACTGCGCTCCCTCAGCACTGACCCTCCGACAGTGCGGCGCTCCCTCATCATTGACCCTGCAGCAGTGCAGCTCTCCCTCAGCACTGACCCTCCTACAGTGCGTCTCTCCCTCAGCACCGACCCTCCAACAGTGCGGCGCTCCCTCAGCACTGAACCTCCGACAGTGCGGCTCTCCGTCAGCACTGACCCTCCAACATTGCGGCGCACCCTCAGCACTGACCCTCCGACAGTGCAGCTCTCCCTCAGCCCTGACCCTCCGACAGTGCGGAACTCCCTCAGTCGTGACCCTCCCTCAGTACGGCGATCCCTCAGCACTGACCCTCCGACAGTGCGGCTCTCCCTCAGCGCTGACCATCCGACAGTGCGGCTCTCCCTCAGCACTGACCCTCCGACAGTGTGGCTCTCCCTCAGCATTGACCCTCCCACAATGCGGCTCTCCCTCAGCACTGACCCTCCGACAGTGCGGCGCGCCCTCAGCACTGACCCTCCGACAGTGCGGCTCTCCCACAGCACAGACCCTCCGACAGTGCAGCTCTCCCTCAGCACTGACCCTCCGACAGTGCGGCTCTCCCTCAGCACTGACCCTCCGACAGTGCAGCTCTCCCTCAGCACTGACCCTCCGACAGTGCAGCTCTCCCTCAGCACTGACGCTCCGACAGTGCGGCTCTCCCTCAGCACTGACCCTCCGACAGTGCAGCTCTCCCTCAGCACTGACCCTCCGACAGTGCGGCTCTCCCTCAGCACTGACCCTCCGACAGTGCGGCACACCCTCAGTAGTGAACCTCCCACAGTACGGCGATCCCTCAGCACTGACCCTCCGACAGTGCTGCTCTCCCTCAGCACTGACCCTCCGACAGTGCGGCGCTACCTCAGCACTGACCCTCCCACAGTGCGGCTCTCCCTCAGCACTGACCCTCCCACAGTGCGGGTCTCCCTCAGCACTGACCCTCCCACAGTGCGGCTCTCCCTCAGCACTGACCCTCCCACAGTGCGGCTCTCCCTCAGCACTGACCCTCCCACAGTGCGGCACTCCCTCAGCACTGACCCTCCCACAGTGCGGCTCTCCCTCAGCACTGACCCTCCGACAGTGCGACTCTCCCTCAGCACTGACCCTCCGACAGTACTGCGCTCCCTCAGCACTGACCATCCGACACTGCAGCGCTCCCTCAGATCTGACCCTCCGACAGTGCGGCGCTCCCTCAGTACAGTCCCTCCGACATTGCGGCGCTCCCTCAGCACTGACCCTGCGACAGTGCAGCTCTCCCTCAGCACTGACCCTCCGACAGTGCGGCTCTCCCTCAGTACTGACCCTCCGACAGTGCAGCTCTCCCTCAGCACTGACCCTCCGACAGTACTGCGCTCCCTCAGCACTGACCCTCCGACAGTGCAGCTCTCCCTCAGCACTGACCTTCCGACAATGCTGCTTTCCCTCAGCACTAAACCCTCCGACAGTGCGGCGCTCCCTCAGCACTGACCCTCCGACTGTGCGGCGCTCCCTCAGTACTGACCCTCCCACAGTGCGGCACTCCCTCAGCACTGACCCTCCCACAGTGCGGCTCTCCCTCAGCACTGACCCTCCCACAGTGCGGCTCTCCCTCAGCACTGACCCTCCGACAATGCTGCTTTCCCTCAGCACTAAACCCTCCGACAGTGCGGCGCTCCCTCAGCACTGACCCTCCGACAGTGCTGGTCTCCCTCAGTACTGACCCTCCCACAGTGCGGCGCTCCCTCAGCACTGACCCTCCGACAGTGCTGCTCTCCCTCGGCACTGACCCTCCGACAGTGCGGCGCTCCCTCAACTCTCACCCTCCGACAGTGCGGCGCTCCCTCAGCACTGACCCTCCGAAAGTGCGGCTCTCCCTCAGCACTGACCCTCCGACAGTGCGGCGCTCCCTCAGCACTGACCCTCCGACAGTACTGCGCTCCCTCAGCATTGACCCTCCGACAGTGCGGCGCTCCCTCAGCATTGACCCTGCAACAGTGCAGCTCTCCCTCAGCACTGACCCTCCTACAGTGCGGCATTCCCTCAGCACTGACCCTCCGACAGTGCGGCGCTCCCTCAGCACTGACCCTCCGACAGTGCTGCTCTCCCTCAGCACTGACCCTCCGACAGTGCGGCGCTCCCTCAACACTCACCCTCCGACAGTGCGGTGCTCCCTCAGTACTGACCCTCCGACAGTGAGGCTCTCCCTCAGCACTGACCCTCCGACAGTGCGGCGCTCCCTCAGTACTGACCCTCCGACAGTGCGGCGCTCCCTCAGCATTGACCCTGCAGCAGTGCAGCTCTCCCTCAGCAGTGACCCTCCTACAGTGCGGCATTCCCTCAGCACTGACCCTCCGACAGTGCGGCATTCCCTCAGCACTGACCCTCCGACAGTGCGGCTCTCCCTCAGCACTGACCCTCCGACAGTGCGGCACTCCCTCAGCACTGACCCTCCCACAGTGCGGCATTCCCTCAGCACTGACCCTCCGACAGTGCGGCGCTCCCTCAGCACTGACCCTCCGACAGTGCTGCTCTCCCTCAGCATTGACCCTCCCACAATGCGGCTCTCCCTCAGCACTGACCCTCCGACAGTGCGGCTCTCCCACAGCACTGACCCTCCGACAGTGCGGCTCTCCCTCAGCACTGACCCTCCGACAGTGCGGCTCTCCATCAGCACTGACCCTCCCACAGTGCAGCTCTCCCTCAGCACTGACGCTCCGAAAGTGCGGCGCTCCCTCAGCACTGACCCTCCGACAGTACTGCGCTCCGTCAGCACTGACCCTCCCACAGTGCGGCTCTCCCTCAGCGCTGACCCTCCGACAGTGCGGCTCTCCCTCAGCACTGACCCTCCGACAGTGCGGCTCTCCCTCAGCACTGACCCTCCCACAGTGCGGCACACCCTCAGTAGTGAACCTCCCACAGTACGGCGATCCCTCAGCACTGACCCTCCGACAGTGCGGATCTCCCTCAGCGCTGACCATCCCACAGTGCGGCGCTACCTCAGCACTGACCCTCCCACAGTGCGGCTCTCCCTCAGCACTGACCCTCCCACAGTGCGGCTCTCCCTCAGCACTGACTCTCCGACACTCGGCACTCCCTCAGCACTGACCCTCCCACAGTGCGGCGCTCCCTCAGCACTGACCCTCCTACAGTGCGGCGCTCCCTCAGCGCTGACCCTCCCACAGTGCGGGTCTCCCTCAGCACTGACCCTCCCACAGTGCGGCTCTCCCTCAGCACTGACCCTCCCACAGTGCGGCTCTCCCTCAGCACTGACCCTCCCACAGTGCGGCTCTCCCTCAGCACTGACCCTCCCACAGTGCGACTCTCCCTCAGCACTGACCCTCCGACAGTACTGCGCTCCCTCAGCACTGACCATCCGACACTGCAGCGCTCCCTCAGATCTGACCCTCCGACAGTGCGGCGCTCCCTCAGTACTGTCCCTCCGACAGTGCGGCGCTCCCTCAGCACTGACCCTGCGACAGTGCAGCTCTCCCTCAGCACTGACCCTCCGACAGTGCGGCTCTCCCTCAGTACTGACCCTCCGACAGTGCAGCTCTCCCTCAGCACTGACCCTCCGACAGTACTGCCCTCCCTCAGCACTGACCCTCCGACAGTGCAGCTCTCCCTCAGCACTGACCCTCCGACAATGCTGCTTTCCCTCAGCACTAAACCCTCCGACAGTGCGGCGCTCCCTCAGCACTGATTCTCCGACAGTGCGGCTGTCCCTCAGCACTGACCCTCCGACAGTGCGGCGCTCCCTCAGCACTGACCCTCCGACAGTGCGGCGCTCCCTCAGCACTGACACTCCGAAAGTGCGGCTCTCCCTCAGCACTGACCCTCCGACAGTGCGGCGCTCCCTCAGCACTGACCCTCCGACAGTACTGCGCTCCCTCAGCATTGACCCTCCGACAGTGCGGCGCTCCCTCAGCATTGACCCTGCAACAGTGCAGCTCTCCCTCAGCACTGACACTCCTACAGTGCGGCATTCCCTCAGCACTGACCCTCCGACAGTGCGGCGCTCCCTCAGCACTGACCCTCCGACAGTGCTGCTCTCCCTCAGCACTGACCCTCCGACAGTGCGGCGCTCCCTCAACACTCACCCTCCGACAGTGCGGTGCTCCCTCTGCACTGACACTCCGACAGTGCGGCGCTCCCTCAGCACTGACCCTCCGACAGTGCTGCTCTCCCTCAGCACTGACCCTCCGACAGTGCGGCGCTCCCTCAACACTCACCCTCCGACAGTGCGGTGCTCCCTCTGCACTGACGCTCCGACAGTGCGGCGCTCCCTCAGCACTGACCCTCCGACAGTACTGCGCTCCGTCAGCACTGACCCTCCGACATTGCGGCTCTCCCTCAGCACTGACCCTCCGACAGTGCGGCTCTCCCTCAGCACTGACCCTCCGACAGTGCGGCTCTCTCTCAGCACTGACCCTCCCACAGTGCGGCGCTCCCTCAGAACTGACTCTCCGACAGTGCGGCTCTCCCTCAGCACTGACCCTCCGACAGTGCGGCACACCCTCAGTAGTGAACCTCCCACAGTACGGCGATCCCTCAGCACTGACCCTCCGACAGTGCGGCTCTCCCTCAGCGCTGACCATCCCACAGTGCGGCTCTCCCTCAGCACTGACCCTCCCACAGTGCGGGTCTCCCTCAGCACTGACCCTCCGACAGTGCAGCTCTCCCTCAGCACTGACCCTCCCACAGTGCGGCACTCCCTCAGCACTGACCCTCCCACAGTGCGGCTCTCCCTCAGCACTGACCCTCCGACAGTGCGACTCTCCCTCAGCACTGACCCTCCGACAGTACTGCGCTCCCTCAGCACTGACCATCCGACACTGCAGCGCTCCCTCAGATCTGACCCTCCGACAGTGCGGCGCTCCCTCAGTACTGTCCCTCCGACAGTGCGGCGCTCCCTCAGCACTGACCCTGCGACAGTGCAGCTCTCCCTCAGCACTGACCCTCCGACAGTGCGGCTCTCCCTCAGTACTGACCCTCCGACAGTGCAGCTCTCCCTCAGCACTGACCCTCCGACAGTACTGCGCTCCCTCAGCACTGACCCTCCGACAGTGCAGCTCTCCCTCAGCACTGACCCTCCGACAATGCTGCTTTCCCTCAGCACTAAACCCTCCGACAGTGCGGCGCTCCCTCAGCACTGACACTCCGACAGTGCGGCTCTCCCTCAGCACTGACACTCCGACAGTGCGGCGCTCCCTCAGTACTGACCCTCCGACAGTACTGCGCTCCCTCAGCACTGACCCTCCGACAGTGCGGCGCTCCCTCATCATTGACCCTGCAGCAGTGCAGCTCTCCCTCAGCACTGACCCTCCTACAGTGCGTCTCTCCCTCAGCACCGACCCTCCAACAGTGCGGCGCTCCCTCAGCACTGAACCTCCGACAGTGCGGCTCTCCGTCAGCACTGACCCTCCAACATTGCGGCGCACCCTCAGCACTGACCCTCCGACAGTGCAGCTCTCCCTCAGCCCTGACCCTCCGACAGTGCGGAACTCCCTCAGTCGTGACCCTCCCACAGTACGGCGATCCCTCAGCACTGACCCTCCGACAGTGCGGCTCTCCCTCAGCGCTGACCATCCGACAGTGCGGCTCTCCCTCAGCACTGACCCTCCGACAGTGTGGCTCTCCCTCAGCATTGACCCTCCCACAATGCGGCTCTCCCTCAGCACTGACCCTCCGACAGTGCGGCGCGCCCTCAGCACTGACCCTCCGACAGTGCGGCTCTCCCACAGCACAGACCCTCCGACAGTGCAGCTCTCCCTCAGCACTGACCCTCCGACAGTGCGGCTCTCCCTCAGCACTGACCCTCCGACAGTGCAGCTCTCCCTCAGCACTGACCCTCCGATAGTGCAGCTCTCCCTCAGCACTGACGCTCCGACAGTGCGGCTCTCCCTCAGCACTGACCCTCCGACAGTGCGGCTCTCCCTCAGCACTGACCCTCCGACAGTGCAGCTCTCCCTCAGCACTGACTCTCCGACAGTGCGGCTCTCCCTCAGCACTGACCCTCCGACAGTGCGGCACACCCTCAGTAGTGAACCTCCCACAGTACGGCGATCCCTCAGCACTGACCCTCCGACAGTGCTGCTCTCCCTCAGCACTGACCCTCCGACAGTGCGGCGCTCCCTCAGCACTGACCCTCCCACAGTGCGGCTCTCCCTCAGCACTGACCCTCCGACAGTGCGGCGCGCCCTCAGCACTGACCCTCCGACAGTGCGGCTCTCCCACAGCACAGACCCTCCGACAGTGCAGCTCTCCCTCAGCACTGACCCTCCGACAGTGCGGCTCTCCCTCAGCACTGACCCTCCGACAGTGCAGCTCTCCCTCAGCACTGACCCTCCGATAGTGCAGCTCTCCCTCAGCACTGACGCTCCGACAGTGCGGCTCTCCCTCAGCACTGACCCTCCGACAGTGCGGCTCTCCCTCAGCACTGACCCTCCGACAGTGCAGCTCTCCCTCAGCACTGACTCTCCGACAGTGCGGCTCTCCCTCAGCACTGACCCTCCGACAGTGCGGCACACCCTCAGTAGTGAACCTCCCACAGTACGGCGATCCCTCAGCACTGACCCTCCGACAGTGCTGCTCTCCCTCAGCACTGACCCTCCGACAGTGCGGCGCTCCCTCAGCACTGACCCTCCCACAGTGCGGCTCTCCCTCAGCACTGACCCTCCCACAGTGCGGGTCTCCCTCAGCACTGACCCTCCCACAGTGCGGCTCTCCCTCAGCACTGACCCTCCCACAGTGCGGCTCTCCCTCAGCACTGACCCTCCCACAGTGCGGCACTCCCTCAGCAATGACCCTCCCACAGTGCGGCTCTCCCTCAGCACTGACCCTCCGACAGTGCGACTCTCCCTCAGCACTGACCCTCCGACAGTACTGCGCTCCCTCAGCACTGACCATCCGACACTGCAGCGCTCCCTCAGATCTGACCCTCCGACAGTGCGGCGCTCCCTCAGTACAGTCCCTCCGACATTGCGGCGCTCCCTCAGCACTGACCCTGCGACAGTGCAGCTCTCCCTCAGCACTGACCCTCCGACAGTGCGGCTCTCCCTCAGTACTGACCCTCCGACAGTGCAGCTCTCCCTCAGCACTGACCCTCCGACAGTACTGCGCTCCCTCAGCACTGACCCTCCGACAGTGCAGCTCTCCCTCAGCACTGACCTTCCGACAATGCTGCTTTCCCTCAGCACTAAACCCTCCGACAGTGCGGCGCTCCCTCAGCACTGACCCTCCGACTGTGCGGCGCTCCCTCAGTACTGACCCTCCCACAGTGCGGCACTCCCTCAGCACTGACCCTCCCACAGTGCGGCTCTCCCTCAGCACTGACCCTCCCGCAGTGCGGCTCTCCCTCAGCACTGACCCTCCGACAATGCTGCTTTCCCTCAGCACTAAACCCTCCGACAGTGCGGCGCTCCCTCAGCACTGACCCTCCGACAGTGCTGGTCTCCCTCAGTACTGACCCTCCCACAGTGCGGCGCTCCCTCAGCACTGACCCTCCGACAGTGCTGCTCTCCCTCGGCACTGACCCTCCGACAGTGCGGCGCTCCCACAACTCTCACCCTCCGACAGTGCGGCGCTCCCTCAGCACTGACCCTCCGAAAGTGCGGCTCTCCCTCAGCACTGACCCTCCGACAGTGCGGCGCTCCCTCAGCACTGACCCTCCGACAGTACTGCGCTCCCTCAGCATTGACCCTCCGACAGTGCGGCGCTCCCTCAGCATTGACCCTGCAACAGTGCAGCTCTCCCTCAGCACTGACCCTCCTACAGTGCGGCATTCCCTCAGCACTGACCCTCCGACAGTGCGGCGCTCCCTCAGCACTGACCCTCCGACAGTGCTGCTCTCCCTCAGCACTGACCCTCCGACAGTGCGGCGCTCCCTCAACACTCACCCTCCGACAGTGCGGTGCTCCCTCAGTACTGACCCTCCGACAGTGAGGCTCTCCCTCAGCACTGACCCTCCGACAGTGCGGCGCTCCCTCAGTACTGACCCTCCGACAGTGCGGCGCTCCCTCAGCATTGACCCTGCAGCAGTGCAGCTCTCCCTCAGCAGTGACCCTCCTACAGTGCGGCATTCCCTCAGCACTGACCCTCCGACAGTGCGGCATTCCCTCAGCACTGACCCTCCGACAGTGCGGCTCTCCCTCAGCACTGACCCTCCGACAGTGCGGCACTCCCTCAGCACTGACCCTACTACAGTGCGGCATTCCCTCAGCACTGACCCTCCGACAGTGCGGCGCTCCCTCAGCACTGACCCTCCGACAGTGCTGCTCTCCCTCAGCACTGACCCTCCGACAGTGCGGCTCTCCCTCAGCACTGACCCTCCGACAGTGCGGCTCTCCCTCAGCACTGACCCTCCGACAGTGCGGCGCTCCCTCAACACTCACCCTCCGACAGTGCGGTGCTCCCTCAGTACTGACCCTCCGACAGTGCGGCTCTTCCTCAGCACTGACCCTCCGACAGTGCGGCTCTCCCTCAGTACTGACCCTCCCACAGTGCGGCTCTCCCTCAGCACTGACCCTCCGACAGTGCGGCGCTACCTCAGCACTGACCCTCCGACAGTGCGACTCTCCCTCAGTCCTGATGCTCCGACCGTGCGACGCTCCCTCATCACTGACCCTCCGACAGTACTGCGCACCCTCTGTACTGACCCTCCGACAGTGCAGCTCTCCCTCAGAACTGACCCTCCGACAGTGCGGCTCTCCCTCAGCACTGACCCTCCGACAGTGCGGCACACCCTCAGAAGTGACCCTCCCACAGTACGGCGATCCCTCAGCACTGACCCTCCGACAGTGCGGCTCTCCCTCAGCACTGACCATACCACAGTGCGGCGCTACCTCAGCACTGACCCTCCCACAGTGCGGGTCTCCCTCAGCATTGACCCTCCCACAGTGCGGCTCTCCCTCAACACTGACCCTCCGACAGTGCGGCTCTCCCTCAGCACTGACCCTCCGACAGTGCGGCTCTCCCTCAGCACTGACCCTCCGACAGTGCGGCTCTCCCCTCAGCACTGACCCTCCCGACAGTGCGGCGCTCCCTCAACACTCACCCTCCGACAGTGCGGTGCTCCCTCAGTACTGACCCTCCGACAGTGCGGCTCTTCCTCAGCACTGACCCTCCGACAGTGCGGCTCTCCCTCAGTACTGACCCTCCTCACAGTGCGGCTCTCCCTCAGCACTGACCCTCCGGACAGTGCGGCGCTACCTCAGCACTGACCCTCCGACAGTGCGACTCTCCCTCAGTCCTGATGCTCCGACCGTGCGACGCTTCCCCCTCATCACTGACCCTCCGACAGTACTGCGCACCCTCTGTACTGACCCTCCGACAGTGCAGCTCTCCCTCAGAACTGACCCTCACGACAGTGCGGCCTCTCCCCTCAGCACTGACCCTTCCGACAGTGCGGCACACCCTCAGAAGTGACCCTCCCACAGTACGGCGATCCCTCAGCACTGGACCCTCCGACAGTGCGGCTCTCTCCCTCAGCACTGACCATACCACAGTGCGGCTCTCCCTCAGCACTGACCCTCCCACAGTGCGGGTCTCCCTCAGCATTGACCCTCCCCACAGTGCGGCTCTCCCTCAGCACTGACCCCTCCCACAGTGCGGCTCTCCCTCAACACTGACCCTCCCGACATTGCGGCGCACCCTCAGAACTGACCCTGCCGACAGTGCGACTCTCCCCTCAGTACTGATGCTCCGACAGTGCGACGCGCCCTCATCACTGACCCTCCGACAGTCTACTGCGCTCCCTCAGCACTGACCATCCGACACTGCAGCGCTCCTCCTCAGATCTGACCCTCCGACAGTGCGGCGCTCCCTCAGTTCTGACCCTCCGACAGTGCGGCGCTCCCTCAGCACTCACCCTCCGACAGTGCAGCTCTCCCTCAGCACTGACCCTCCGACAGTGCGGCTCTCCCTCAGTACTGACCCTCCGACAGTGCAGCACTCCCTCAGCACTCTGACCCTCCGACAGTACTGCGCGCTCCCTCAGCACTGACCCTCCGACAGTGCGGCTCTCCCTCAGCACTGACACTCCGACAGTGCGGCGCTCCCTCAGTACTGACCCTCCGACAGTACTGCGCTCCCTCAGCACTGACCCTCCGGACAGTGCGGGCGCTGCCTCAGCATTGACCTCTGCAATAGTGCAGCTCTCCCTCAGCACTGACCCTCCTACAGTGCGGCATTCCCTCAGCACTGACCTTCCGACAGTGCAGCTCTCCCCTCAGCACTGACCCTCCGACAGGTGCGGCTCTCCGTCAGCACTGACCCTCTGACAGTGCGGCGCTCCCTCAGCACTGACCCCTTCCGACTGTGCGGCGCTCCCTCAGTACTGACCCTCCCACAGTGCGGCGCTCCCTCAGCACTGACCCTCCCACAGTGCGGCTCTCCCTCAGCACTGACCCTCCCACAGTGCTGCTTTCCCTCAGCACTAAACCCTCCGACAGTGCGGCGCTCCCTCAGCACTGACCCTCCGACAGTGCTGGTCTCCCTCAGTACTGACCCTCCAACCACAGTGCGGCGCTCTCCTCAGCACTGACCCTCCGACAGTGCTGCTCTCCCTCAGCACTGACCCTCCGACAGTGCGGCGCTCCCTCAACTCTCACCCTCTGACAGTGCGGCGCTCCCTCAGCACTGACACTCCGAAAGTGCGGCTCTCCCTCAGCACTGACCCTCTCCGACAGTGCGGCGCTCCCTCAGCACTGACCCTCCGACAGTGCGGCGCTCCCTCAGCATTGACCCTGCAACAGTGCAGCTCTCCCTCAGCACTGACCCTCCTACAGTGCGGCATTCCCTTAGCACTGACCCTCCGACAGTGCGGCGCTCCCTCAGCACTGGACCCCTCCGACAGTGGTGCTCTCCCTCAGCACTGACCCTCCGACAGTGCTGCTCTCCCTCAGCACTGACCCCTCCCGACAGTGCGGCGCTCCCTCAACTCTCACCCCTCTGACAGTGCGGCGCTCCCTCAGCACTGACACTCCGAAAGTGCGGCTCTCCCTCAGCACTGACCCTCCGACAGTGCGGCGCTCCCTCAGCACTGACCCCTCCGACAGTGCGGCGCTCCCTCAGCATTGACCCCTGCAACAGTGCAGCTCTCCCTCAGCACTGACCCTCCTACAGTGCGGCATTCCCTTAGCACTGACCCTCCGACAGTGCAGCGCTCCCTCAGCACTGACCCTCCGACAGTGGTGCTCTCCCTCAGCACTGACCCTCCGACAGTGCCGCGCTCCCTCAACACTCACCCTCCGACAGTGCGGTGCTCCCCCTGCACTGACACTCCGACAGTGCGGCTCTCCCTCAGCACTGACACTCCGACAGTGCGGCGCTCCCTCAGTACTGACCCTCCGACAGTACTGCGCTCCCCTCAGCACTGACCCTCCGACAGTGCGGCGCGCTGCCTCAGCATTGACCCTGCAATAGTGCAGCTCTCTCCCTCAGCACTGACCCTCCTACAGTGCGGCATTCCCTCAGCACTGACCCTCCGACAGTGCAGCTCTCCCTCAGCACCGACCCTCCAACAGTGCGGCGCTCCCTCAGCACTGACCCTCCGACAGTGCGGCTCTCCGTCAGCACTGACCCTCCAACATTGCGGCGCACCCCTCAGCACTGACCCTCCGACAGTGCAGCTCTCCCTCAGCACTGACTCCTCCGACAGTGCGGCACTCCCTCAGTCGTGACCCTCCCAACAGTACGGCGATCCCTCAGCACTGACCCTCCGACAGTGCGGCTCTCCCTCAGCGCTGACCATCCGACAGTGCGGCTCTCCCTCAGCACTGACCCTCCGACAGTGCGGCGCTACCTCAGCACTGAGCCTCCGACAGTGCGAATCTCCCTCAGTACTGATGCTTCCGACCGTGCGACGACTCCCTCATCACTGACCCTCCGACAGTACTGCGCACCCTCAGCTCAGCCTGACCCTCCGACAGTGCGGGTCTCCCTCAGTACTGACCCTCCGACAGTGCGGCGCTCCCCTCTGCACTGACCCTCCGACAGTGCGGGCTCTCCCTCAGCACTGACCCTCCGACAGTGCGGCTCTCCCTCAGCACTGACCCTCCGACAGTGCAGCTCTCCCTCAGCACTGACCCTCCGACAGTGCGGGCGCTCCCTCAACTCTCACCCCTCCGACAGTGCGGCGCTCCCCTCAGCACTGACACTCCGAAAGTGCGGCTCTCCCTCAGCACTGACCCTCCGACAGTGCGGCGCTCCCTCAGCACTGACCCTCCGACAGTACTGCGTCGCTCCCTCAGCATTGACCCTCCGACAGTGCGGCGCTCCCTCAGCATTGACCCTGCAACAGTGCAGCTCTCCCTCAGCACTGACCCTCCTACAGTGCGGCAATTCCCTCAGCACTGACCCTCCGACCAGTGCGGCGCTCCCTCAGCACTGACCCTCCGACAGTGCTGCTCTCCCTCAGCACTGACCCTTCCGGACAGTGCGGGCGCTCCCCTCAACACTCACCCTCCGACAGTGCGGTGCTCCCTCTGCACTGACACTCCGACAGTGCGGCTCCCCCTCAGCACTGACACTCCGACAGTGCGGCGCTCCCTCAGTACTGACCCTCCGACAGTGCGGCGCTCCCTCAGCATTGACCCCTGCAGCAGTGCAGCTCTCCCTCAGCAGTGACCCTCCTACAGTGCGGCATTCCCTCAGCACTGACCCCTCCGACAGTGCAGCTCTCCCTCAGCACCGACCCCTCCAACAGTGCAGCGCTCCCTCAGCACTGACCCTCCGACAGTGCGGCTCTCCGTCAGCACTGACCCTCCAACATTGCGGCGCAACCCTCAGCAATGACCCTCCGACAGTGCAGCTCTCCCCTCAGCACTGACCCTCCGACAGTGCGGCACTTCCCTCAGTCGTGACCCTCCCACCAGTACGGCGATCCCTCAGCACTGACCCTCCGACAGTGCGGCTCTCCCTCAGCACTGACCCTCCAACAGTGCGGCGCTACCTCAGCACTGACCCTCCGACAGTGCGACTCTCCCTCAGTACTGATGCTCCGACCGTGCGACGCTCCCTCATCACTGACCCTCCGACAGTACTGCGCTCCCTCAGCACTGACCCTCCGACAGTGCGGGTCTCCCTCAGCACTGACCCTCCGACAGTGCGGCGCTCCCTCTGCACTGACCCTCCGACAGTGCGGCTCTCCCTCAGCACTGACCCTCCGACAGTGCGGCTCTCCCTCAGTACTGACCCTCCCACAGTGCGGCGCTCCCTCAGCACTGACCCTCCCACAGTGCGGCTCTCCCTCAGCACTGACCCTCCAACAGTGCGGCTCTCCCTCTGCACTGACCCTCCGACAGTGCGGCTCTCCCTCAGCACTGACCCTCCGACAGTGCGGCTCTCCCTCAGCACTGACCCTCCGACAGTGCGGCTCTCCCTCAGCACTGACCCTCCAACAGTGCGGCTCTCCCTCAGCACTGACCCTCCGACAGTGCGGCTCTTCCTCAGCACTGACCCTCCGACAGTGCGGCTCTCCCTCGGCACTGACCCTCCGACAGTGCGGCACACCCTCAGTAGTGACCCTCCCACAGTACGGCGATCCCTCAGCACTGACCTTCCGACAGTGCGGCTCTCCCTCAGCACTGACCCTCCGACAGTGCGGCACTCCCTCAGCACTGACCCTCCCACAGTGCGGCATTCCCTCAGCACTGACCCTCCGACAGTGCGGCGCTCCCTCAGCACTGACCCTCCCACAGTGCGGCACTCCCTCAGCACTGACCCTCCCACAGTGCGGCATTCCCTCAGCACTGACCCTCCGACAGTGCGGCGCTCCCCTCAGCACTGACCCTCCGACAGTGCTGCTCTCCCTCAGCACTGACCCTCCGACAGTGCGGCTCTCCCTCAGCACTGACCCTCCGACAGTGCGGCTCTCCCTCAGCACTGACCCTCCGACAGTGCGGCGCTCCCTCAACACTCACCCTCCGACAGTGCGGTGCTCCCTCAGTACTGACCCTCCGACAGTGCGGCTCTCCCTCAGCACTGACCCTCCGACAGTGCGGCTCTTCCTCAGCACTGACCCTCCGACAGTGCGGCGCTACCTCAGCACTGACCCTCCGACAGTGCGACTCTCCCTCAGTACTGATGCTCCGACCGTGCGACGCTCCCTCATCACTGACCCTCCGACAGTACTGCGCACCCTCTGTACTGACCCTCCGACAGTGCAGCTCTCCCTCAGAACTGACCCTCCGACAGTGCGGCTCTCCCTCAGCACTGACCCTCCGACAGTGCGGCACACCCTCAGTAGTGACCCTCCCACAGTACGGCGATCCCTCAGCACTGACCCTCCGACAGTGCGGCTCTCCCTCAGCACTGACCCTCCGACAGTGCGGCTCTCCCTCAGCACTGACCATCCCACAGTGCGGCTCTCCCTCAGCACTGACCCTCCCACAGTGCGGGTCTCCCTCAGCACTGACCCTCCCACAGTGCGGCTCTCCCTCAGCACTGACCCTCCCACAGTGCGGCTCTACCTCAGCACTGACCATCCCACAGTGCGGCTCTCCCTCAGCACTGACCCTCCCACAGTGCGGGTCTCCCTCAGCACTGACCCTCCCACAGTGCGGCTCTCCCTCAGCACTGACCCTCCCACAGTGCGGCTCTCCCTCAACACTGACCCTCCGACATTGCGGCGCACCCTCAGAACTGACCCGCCGACAGTGCGACTCTCCCTCAGCACTGACCCTCCGACAGTGCGACTCTCCCTCAGTACTGATGCTCCGACAGTGCGACGCGCCCTCATCACTGACCCTCCGACAGTACTGCGCTCCCTCAGCACTGACCATCCGACACTGCAGCGCTCCCTCAGATCTGACCCTCCGACAGTGCGGCGCTCCCTCAGTTCTGACCCTCCGACAGTGCGGCGCTCCCTCAGCACTCACCCTCCGACAGTGCAGCTCTCCCTCAGCACTGACCCTCCGACAGTGCGGCTCTCCCTCAGTACTGACCCTCCGACAGTGCAGCTCTCCCTCAGCACTGACCCTCCGACAGTACTGCGCTCCCTCAGCACTGACCCTCCGACAGTGCGGCTCTCCCTCAGCACTGACACTCCGACAGTGCGGCGCTCCCTCAGTACTGACCCTCCGACAGTACTGCGCTCCCTCAGCACTGACCCTCCGACAGTGCGGCGCTGCCTCAGCATTGACCCTGCAATAGTGCAGCTCTCCCTCAGCACTGACCCTCCTACAGTGCGGCATTCCCTCAGCACTGACCCTCCGACAGTGCAGCTCTCCCTCAGCACTGACCCTCCGACAGTGCGGCTCTCCGTCAGCACTGACCCTCTGACAGTGCGGCGCTCCCTCAGCACTGACCCTCCGACTGTGCGGCGCTCCCTCAGTACTGACCCTCCCACAGTGCGGCGCTCCCTCAGCACTGACCCTCCCACAGTGCGGCTCTCCCTCAGCACTGACCCTCCCACAGTGCTGCTTTCCCTCAGCACTAAACCCTCCGACAGTGCGGCGCTCCCTCAGCACTGACCCTCCGACAGTGCTGGTCTCCCTCAGTACTGACCCTCCCACAGTGCGGCGCTCCCTCAGCACTGACCCTCCGACAGTGCTGCTCTCCCTCAGCACTGACCCTCCGACAGTGCGGCGCTCCCTCAACTCTCACCCTCTGACAGTGCGGCGCTCCCTCAGCACTGACACTCCGAAAGTGCGGCTCTCCCTCAGCACTGACCCTCCGACAGTGCGGCGCTCCCTCAGCACTGACCCTCCGACAGTGCGGCGCTCCCTCAGCATTGACCCTGCAACAGTGCAGCTCTCCCTCAGCACTGACCCTCCTACAGTGCGGCATTCCCTTAGCACTGACCCTCCGACAGTGCGGCGCTCCCTCAGCACTGACCCTCCGACAGTGGTGCTCTCCCTCAGCACTGACCCTCCGACAGTGCTGCTCTCCCTCAGCACTGACCCTCCGACAGTGCGGCGCTCCCTCAACTCTCACCCTCTGACAGTGCGGCGCTCCCTCAGCACTGACACTCCGAAAGTGCGGCTCTCCCTCAGCACTGACCCTCCGACAGTGCGGCGCTCCCTCAGCACTGACCCTCCGACAGTGCGGCGCTCCCTCAGCATTGACCCTGCAACAGTGCAGCTCTCCCTCAGCACTGACCCTCCTACAGTGCGGCATTCCCTTAGCACTGACCCTCCGACAGTGCGGCGCTCCCTCAGCACTGACCCTCCGACAGTGGTGCTCTCCCTCAGCACTGACCCTCCGACAGTGCCGCGCTCCCTCAACACTCACCCTCCGACAGTGCGGTGCTCCCCCTGCACTGACACTCCGACAGTGCGGCTCTCCCTCAGCACTGACACTCCGACAGTGCGGCGCTCCCTCAGTACTGACCCTCCGACAGTACTGCGCTCCCTCAGCACTGACCCTCCGACAGTGCGGCGCTGCCTCAGCATTGACCCTGCAATAGTGCAGCTCTCCCTCAGCACTGACCCTCCTACAGTGCGGCATTCCCTCAGCACTGACCCTCCGACAGTGCAGCTCTCCCTCAGCACCGACCCTCCAACAGTGCGGCGCTCCCTCAGCACTGACCCTCCGACAGTGCGGCTCTCCGTCAGCACTGACCCTCCAACATTGCGGCGCACCCTCAGCACTGACCCTCCGACAGTGCAGCTCTCCCTCAGCACTGACCCTCCGACAGTGCGGCACTCCCTCAGTCGTGACCCTCCCACAGTACGGCGATCCCTCAGCACTGACCCTCCGACAGTGCGGCTCTCCCTCAGCGCTGACCATCCGACAGTGCGGCTCTCCCTCAGCACTGACCCTCCGACAGTGCGGCGCTACCTCAGCACTGAGCCTCCGACAGTGCGAATCTCCCTCAGTACTGATGCTCCGACCGTGCGACGCTCCCTCATCACTGACCCTCCGACAGTACTGCGCACCCTCAGCACTGACCCTCCGACAGTGCGGGTCTCCCTCAGTACTGACCCTCCGACAGTGCGGCGCTCCCTCTGCACTGACCCTCCGACAGTGCGGCTCTCCCTCAGCACTGACCCTCCGACAGTGCGGCTCTCCCTCAGCACTGACCCTCCGACAGTGCAGCTCTCCCTCAGCACTGACCCTCCGACAGTGCGGCGCTCCCTCAACTCTCACCCTCCGACAGTGCGGCGCTCCCTCAGCACTGACACTCCGAAAGTGCGGCTCTCCCTCAGCACTGACCCTCCGACAGTGCGGCGCTCCCTCAGCACTGACCCTCCGACAGCACTGCGCTCCCTCAGCATTGACCCTCCGACAGTGCGGCGCTCCCTCAGCATTGACCCTGCAACAGTGCAGCTCTCCCTCAGCACTGACCCTCCTACAGTGCGGCATTCCCTCAGCACTGACCCTCCGACAGTGCGGCGCTCCCTCAGCACTGACCCTCCGACAGTGCTGCTCTCCCTCAGCACTGACCCTCCGACAGTGCGGCGCTCCCTCAACACTCACCCTCCGACAGTGCGGTGCTCCCTCTGCACTGACACTCCGACAGTGCGGCTCTCCCTCAGCACTGACACTCCGACAGTGCGGCGCTCCCTCAGTACTGACCCTCCGACAGTGCGGCGCTCCCTCAGCATTGACCCTGCAGCAGTGCAGCTCTCCCTCAGCAGTGACCCTCCTACAGTGCGGCATTCCCTCAGCACTGACCCTCCGACAGTGCAGCTCTCCCTCAGCACCGACCCTCCAACAGTGCGGCGCTCCCTCAGCACTGACCCTCCGACAGTGCGGCTCTCCGTCAGCACTGACCCTCCAACATTGCGGCGCACCCTCAGCAATGACCCTCCGACAGTGCAGCTCTCCCTCAGCACTGACCCTCCGACAGTGCGGCACTCCCTCAGTCGTGACCCTCCCACAGTACGGCGATCCCTCAGCACTGACCCTCCGACAGTGCGGCTCTCCCTCAGCACTGACCCTCCAACAGTGCGGCGCTACCTCAGCACTGACCCTCCGACAGTGCGACTCTCCCTCAGTACTGATGCTCCGACCGTGCGACGCTCCCTCATCACTGACCCTCCGACAGTACTGCGCTCCCTCAGCACTGACCCTCCGACAGTGCGGGTCTCCCTCAGCACTGACCCTCCGACAGTGCGGCGCTCCCTCTGCACTGACCCTCCGACAGTGCGGCTCTCCCTCAGCACTGACCCTCCGACAGTGCAGCTCTCCCTCAGCACTGACCCTCCGACAGTGCGGCTCTCCCTCAGCACTGACCCTCCGACAGTGCAGCTCTCCCTCAGAACTGACCCTCCGACAGTGCGGCTCTTCCTCAGCACTGACCCTCCGACAGTGCGGCTCTCCCTCGGCACTGACCCTCCGACAGTGCGGCACACCCTCAGTAGTGACCCTCCCACAGTACGGCGATCCCTCAGCACTGACCTTCCGACAGTGCGGCTCTCCCTCAGCACTGACCATCCCACAGTGCGGCGCTACCTCAGCACTGACCATCCCACAGTGCGGCTCTCCCTCAGCACTGACCCTCCCACAGTGCGGGTCTCCCTCAGCACTGACCCTCCCACAATGCGGCTCTCCCTCAGCACTGACCCTCCCACAGTGCGGCTCTCCCTCAACACTGACCCTCCGACATTGCGGCGCACCCTCAGAACTGACCCGCCGACAGTGCGACTCTCCCTCAGCACTGACCCTCCGACAGTGCGACTCTCCCTCAGTACTGATGCTCCGACAGTGCGACGCGCCCTCATCACTGACCCTCCGACAGTACTGCGCTCCCTCAGCACTGACCATCCGACACTGCAGCGCTCCCTCAGATCTGACCCTCCGACAGTGCGGCGCTCCCTCAGTTCTGACCCTCCGACAGTGCGGCGCTCCCTCAGCACTCACCCTCCGACAGTGCAGCTCTCCCTCAGCACTGACCCTCCGACAGTGCGGCTCTCCCTCAGCACTGACCCTCCGACAGTGCGGCTCTCCCTCAGCACTGACCCTCCGACAGTGCGGCGCACCCTCAGTACTGACCCTCCGACAGTACTGCGCTCCCTCAGCACTGACCCTCCGACAGTGCGGCGCTGCCTCAGCATTGACCCTGCAATAGTGCAGCTCTCCCTCAGCACTGACCCTCCTACAGTGCGGCATTCCCTCAGCACTGACCCTCCGACAGTGCAGCTCTCCCTCAGCACCGACCCTCCAACAGTGCGGCGCTCCCTCAGCACTGACCCTCCGACAGTGCGGCTCTCCGTCAGCACTGACCCTCCGACAGTGCGGCGCTCCCTCAGCACTGACCCTCCGACTGTGCGGCGCTCCCTCAGTACTGACCCTCCCACAGTGCGGCTCTCCCTCAGCACTGACCCTCCCACAGTGCTGCTTTCCCTCAGCACTAAACCCTCCGACAGTGCGGCGCTCCCTCTGCACTGACCCTCCGACAGTGCTGGTCTCCCTCAGTACTGACCCTCCCACAGTGCGGCGCTCCCTCAGCACTGACCCTCCGACAGTGCTGCTCTCCCTCAGCACTGACCCTCCGACAGTGCGGCGCTCCCTCAACTCTCACCCTCTGACAGTGCGGCGCTCCCTCAGCACTGACACTCCGAAAGTGCGGCTCTCCCTCAGCACTGACCCTCCGACAGTGCGGCGCTCCCTCAGCACTGACCCTCCGACAGTGCGGCGCTCCCTCAGCATTGACCCTGCAACAGTGCAGCTCTCCCTCAGCACTGACCCTCCTACAGTGCGGCATTCCCTTAGCACTGACCCTCCGACAGTGCGGCGCTCCCTCAGCACTGACCCTCCGACAGTGGTGCTCTCCCTCAGCACTGACCCTCCGACAGTGCCGCGCTCCCTCAACACTCACCCTCCGACAGTGCGGTGCTCCCCCTGCACTGACACTCCGACAGTGCGGCTCTCCCTCAGCACTGACACTCCGACAGTGCGGCGCTCCCTCAGTACTGACCCTCCGACAGTACTGCGCTCCCTCAGCCCTGACCCTCCTACAGTGCGGCATTCCCTCAGCCCTGACCCTCCGACAGTGCAGCTCTCCCTCAGCACCGACCCTCCAACAGTGCGGCGCTCCCTCAGCACTGACCCTCCGACAGTGCGGCTCTCCGTCAGCACTGACCCTCCAACATTGCGGCGCACCCTCAGCACTGACCCTCCGACAGTGCAGCTCTCCCTCAGCACTGACCCTCTGACAGTGCGGCACTCCCTCAGTCGTGACCCTCCCACAGTACGGCGATTCCTCAGCACTGACCCTCCGACAGTGCGGCTCTCCCTCAGCGCTGACCATCCGACAGTGCGGCTCTCCCTCAGCACTGACCCTCCGACAGTGCGGCGCTACCTCAGCACTGACCCTCCGACAGTGCGACTCTCCCTCAGTGCTGATGCTCCGACCGTTGCGACGCTCCCTCATCACTGACCCTCCGACAGTACTGCGCTCCCTCAGCACTGACCCTCCGACAGTGCGGGTCTCCCTCAGTACTGACCCTCCGACAGTGCGGCGGTCCCTCTGCACTGACCCTCCGACAGTGCGGCTCTCCCTCAGCACTGACCCTCCGACAGTGCAGCTCTCCCTCAGCACTGACCCTCCGACAGTGCGGCTCTCCCTCAGCACTGACCCTCCGACAGTGCGGCGCTCCCTCAGTACTGACGCTCCAACAGTGCGGCGCTCCCTCAGCACTGACCCTCCGACAGTACTGCACTCCGTCAGCACTGACCCTCCGACATTGCGGCTCTCCCTCAGCACTGACCCTCCGACAGTGCAGCTCTCCCTCAGAACTGACCCTCCGACAGTGCGGCTCTCCCTCAGCACTGACCCTCCGACAGTGCAGCTCTCCCTCAGCACTGACCCTCCGACAG
The DNA here is from genome assembly GCA_026770705.1 of Isurus oxyrinchus. Classification (NCBI taxonomy): domain Eukaryota; kingdom Metazoa; phylum Chordata; class Chondrichthyes; order Lamniformes; family Lamnidae; genus Isurus; species Isurus oxyrinchus. The sequence goes on from JANJGN010002328.1 coordinate 46,286, forward strand.
TGCAGCTGTCGCTCAGCACTGACCCTCCGACAGTGCGGCGCTGCCTCAGCACTGACCCTCCCACAGTGCGGCACACCCTCAGTAGTGACCCTCCCACAGTACGGCTCTCCCTCAGCACTGACCCTCCGACAGTGCGGCTCTCCCTCAGCACTGACCATCCCACAGTGCGGCGCTACCTCTGCACTGACCATCCCACAGTGCGGCTCTCCCTCAGCACTGACCCTCCCACAGTGCGGGTCTCCCTCAGCACTGACCCTCCCACAGTGCGGCTCTCCCTCAGCACTGACCCTCCCACAGTGCGGCTCTCCCTCAACACTGACCCTCCGACATTGCGGCGCACCCTCAGAACTGACCCTCCGACAGTGCGACTCTCCCTCAGCACTGACCCTCCCACAGTGCGGCACTCCCTCAGCACTGACCCTCCGACAGTGCGACTCTCCCTCAGTACTGATGCTCCGACAGTGCGATGCGCCCTCAGCACTGACCATCCGACACTGCAGCGCTCCCTCAGATCTGACCCTCCGACAGTGCGGCACTCCCTCAGACCTGACCCTCCGACAGTGCGGCGCTCCCTCAGTTCTGACCCTCCGACAGTGCGGCGCTCCCTCAGCACTGACCCTCCGACAGTGCTGCTCTCCCTCAGCACTGACCCTCCGACAGTGCGGCGCTCCCTCAACTCTCACCCTCCGACAGTGCGGCGCTCGTTAAGCACTGACACTCCGAAAGTGCGGCTCTCCCTCAGCACTGACCCTCCGACAGTGCGGCGCTCCCTCAGCACTGACCCTCCGACAGTACTGCGCTCCCTCAGCATTGACCCTCCGACAGTGCGGCGCTCCCTCAGCATTGACCCTGCAACAGTGCAGCTCTCCCTCAGCACTGACCCTCCTACAGTGCGGCATTCCCTCAGCACTGACCCTCCGACAGTGCGGCGCTCCCTCAGCACTGACCCTCCGACAGTGCGGCTCTCCCTCAGCACTGACCCTCCGACAGTGCGGCGCTCCCTCAGCACTGACCCTCCCACAGTGCGGCGCGCCCTCAGCACTGACCCTCCGACGGTGCGGCTCTCCCACAGCACAGACCCTCCGACAGTGCAGCTCTCCCTCAGCACTGACCCTCCGACAGTGCGGCTCTCCCTCAGCACTGACCCTCCGACAGTGCAGCTCTCCCTCAGCACTGACCCTCCGACAGTGCAGCTCTCCCTCAGCACTGACGCTCCGACAGTGCGGCGCTCCCTCAGCACTGACCCTCCGACAGTACTGCGCTCCGTCAGCACTGACCCTCCGACATTGCGGCTCTCCCTCAGCACTGACCCTCCGACAGTGCGGCGCTCCCTCAGAACTGACTCTCCGACAGTGCGGCTCTCCCTCTGCACTGACCCTCCGACAGTGCGGCACACCCTCAGTAGTGAACCTCCCACAGTACGGCGATCCCTCAGCACTGACCCTCCGACAGTGCGGCTCTCCCTCAGCGCTGACCATCCCACAGTGCGGCGCTACCTCAGCACTGACCCTCCCACAGTGCGGCTCTCCCTCAGCACTGACCCTCCCACAGTGCGGGTCTCCCTCAGCACTGACCCTCCCACAGTGCGGCTCTCCCTCAGCACTGACCCTCCCACAGTGCGGCTCTCCCTCAGCACTGACCCTCCCACAGTGCGGCACTCCCTCAGCACTGACCCTCCCACAGTGCGGCTCTCCCTCAGCACTGACCCTCCGACAGTGCGACTCTCCCTCAGCACTGACCCTCCGACAGTACTGCGCTCCCTCAGCACTGACCATCCGACACTGCAGCGCTCCCTCAGATCTGACCCTCCGACAGTGCGGCGCTCCCTCAGTACAGTCCCTCCGACAGTGCGGCGCTCCCTCAGCACTGACCCTGCGACAGTGCAGCTCTCCCTCAGCACTGACCCTCCGACAGTGCGGCTCTCCCTCAGTACTGACCCTCCGACAGTGCAGCTCTCCCTCAGCACTTACCCTCCGACAGTACTGCGCTCCCTCAGCACTGACCCTCCGACAGTGCAGCTCTCCCTCAGCACTGACCCTCCGACAATGCTGCTTTCCCTCAGCACTAAACCCTCCGACAGTGCGGCGCTCCCTCAGCACTGACCCTCCGACTGTGCGGCGCTCCCTCAGTACTGACCCTCCCACAGTGCGGCACTCCCTCAGCACTGACCCTCCCACAGTGCTACTTTCCCTCAGCACTAAACCCTCCGACAGTGCGGCGCTCCCTCAGCACTGACCCTCCGACAGTGCTGGTCTCCCTCAGTACTGACCCTCCCACAGTGCGGCGCTCCCTCAGCACTGACCCTCCGACAGTGCTGCTCTCCCTCAGCACTGACCCTCCGACAGTGCGGCGCTCCCTCAACTCTCACCCTCCGACAGTGCGGCGCTCCCTCAGCACTGACCCTCCGACAGTGCTGGTCTCCCTCAGTACTGACCCTCCCACAGTGCGGCGCTCCCTCAGCACTGACCCTCCGACAGTGCTGCTCTCCCTCAGCACTGACCCTCCGACAGTACTGCGCTCACTCAGCATTGACCCTCCGACAGTGCGGCGCTCCCTCAACATTGACCCTGCAACAGTGCAGCTCTCCCTCAGCACTGACCCTCCTACAGTGCGGCATTCCCTCAGCACTGACCCTCCTACAGTGCGGCGCTCCCTCAGCACTGACCCTCCGACAGTGCTGCTCTCCCTCAGCACTGACCCTCCGACAGTGCGGCGCTCCCTCAACACTCACCCTTCGACAGTGCGGTGCTCCCTCTGCACTGACACTCCGACAGTGCGGCTCTCCCTCAGCACTGACACTCCGACAGTGCGGCGCTCCCTCAGTACTGACCCTCCGACAGTGCGGCGCTCCCTCAGCATTGACCCTGCAGCAGTGCAGCTCTCCCTCAGCAGTGACCCTCCTACAGTGCGGCATTCCCTCAGCACTGACCCTCCGACAGTGCAGCTCTCCCTCAGCACCGACCCTCCAACAGTGCGGCGCTCCCTCAGCACTGACCCTCCGACAGTGCGGCTCTCCGTCAGCACTGACCCTCCAACATTGCGGCGCACCCTCAGCACTGACCCTCCGACAGTGCGGCGCTCCCTCAGTACTGACCCTCCGACAGTGCGGCGCTCCCTCAGCATTGACCCTGCAGCAGTGCAGCTCTCCCTCAGCAGTGACCCTCCTACAGTGCGGCATTCCCTCAGCACTGACCCTCCGACAGTGCAGCTCTCCCTCAGCACCGACCCTCCAACAGTGCGGCGCTCCCTCAGCACTGACCCTCCGACAGTGCGGCTCTCCGTCAGCACTGACCCTCCAACATTGCGGCGCACCCTCAGCACTGACCCTCCGACAGTGCAGCTCTCCCTCAGCACTGACCCTCCCACAGTGCAGGTCTCCCTCAGCACTGACCCTCCCACAGTGCGGCTCTCCCTCAGCACTGACCCTCCAACAGTGCGGCTCTCCCTCAACACTGACCCTCCGACATTGCGGCGCACCCTCAGAACTGACCCTCCGACAGTGCGACTCTCCCTCAGCACTGACCCTCCCACAGTGCGGCACTCCCTCAGCACTGACCCTCCGACAGTGCGACTCTCCCTCAGTACTGATGCTCCGACAGTGCGACGCGCCCTCAGCACTGACCATCCGACACTGCAGCGCTCCCTCAGATCTGACCCTCCGACAGTGCGGCACTCCCTCAGATCTGACCCTCCGACAGTGCGGCGCTCCCTCAGTTCTGACCCTCCGACAGTGCGGCGCTCCCTCAGCACTGACCCTCCGACAGTGCTGCTCTCCCTCAGCACTGACCCTCCGACAGTGCGGCGCTCCCTCAACTCTCACCCTCCGACAGTGCGGCGCTCCCTCAGCACTGACACTCCGAAAGTGCGGCTCTCCCTCAGCACTGACCCTCCGACAGTGCGGCGCTCCCTCAGCACTGACCCTCCGACAGTACTGCGCTCCCTCAGCATTGACCCTCCGACAGTGCGGCGCTCCCTCAGCATTGACCCTGCAACAGTGCAGCTCTCCCTCAGCACTGACCCTCCTACAGTGCGGCATTCCCTCAGCACTGACCCTCCGACAGTGCGGCGCTCCCTCAGCACTGACCCTCCGACAGTGCTGCTCTCCCTCAGCACTGACCCTCCGACAGTGCGGCGCTCCCTCAACACTCACCCTCCGACAGTGCGGTGCTCCCTCTGCACTGACACTCCGACAGTGCGGCTCTCCCTCAGCACTGACCCTGCAGCAGTGCAGCTCTCCCTCAGCACTGACCCTCCTACAGTGCGGCATTCCCTCAGCACTGACCCTCCGACAGTGCAGCTCTCCCTCAGCACCGACCCTCCAACAGTGCGGCGCTCCCTCAGCACTGAACCTCCGACAGTGCGGCTCTCCGTCAGCACTGACCCTCCAACATTGCGGCGCACCCTCAGCACTGACCCTCCGACAGTGCAGCTCTCCCTCAGCACTGACCCTCCGACAGTGCGGAACTCCCTCAGTCGTGACCCTCCCACAGTACGGCGATCCCTCAGCACTGACCCTCCGACAGTGCGGCTCTCCCTCAGCGCTGACCATCCGACAGTGCGGCTCTCCCTCAGCACTGACCCTCCGACAGTGTGGCTCTCCCTCAGCATTGACCCTCCCACAATGCGGCTCTCCCTCAGCACTGACCCTCCGACAGTGCGGCTCTCCCTCAGCACTGACCCTCCGACAGTGCGGCGCTCCCTCAGCACTGACCCTCCCACAGTGCGGCGCGCCCTCAGCACTGACCCTCCGACAGTGCGGCTCTCCCACAGCACAGACCCTCCGACAGTGCAGCTCTCCCTCAGCACTGACCCTCCGACAGTGCGGCTCTCCCTCAGCACTGACCCTCCGACAGTGCAGCTCTCCCTCAGCACTGACCCTCCGACAGTGCAGCTCTCCCTCAGCACTGACGCTCCGACAGTGCGGCGCTCCCTCAGCACTGACCCTCCGACAGTACTGCGCTCCGTCAGCACTGACCCTCCGACATTGCGGCTCTCCCTCAGCACTGACCCTCCGACAGTGCGGCGCTCCCTCAGAACTGACTCTCCGACAGTGCGGCTCTCCCTCTGCACTGACCCTCCGACAGTGCGGCACACCCTCAGTAGTGAACCTCCCACAGTACGGCGATCCCTCAGCACTGACCCTCCGACAGTGCGGCTCTCCCTCAGCGCTGACCATCCCACAGTGCGGCGCTACCTCAGCACTGACCCTCCCACAGTGCGGCTCTCCCTCAGCACTGACCCTCCCACAGTGCGGGTCTCCCTCAGCACTGACCCTCCCACAGTGCGGCTCTCCCTCAGCACTGACCCTCCCACAGTGCGGCTCTCCCTCAGCACTGACCCTCCCACAGTGCGGCACTCCCTCAGCACTGACCCTCCCACAGTGCGGCTCTCCCTCAGCACTGACCCTCCGACAGTGCGACTCTCCCTCAGCACTGACCCTCCGACAGTACTGCGCTCCCTCAGCACTGACCATCCGACACTGCAGCGCTCCCTCAGATCTGACCCTCCGACAGTGCGGCGCTCCCTCAGTACAGTCCCTCCGACAGTGCGGCGCTCCCTCAGCACTGACCCTGCGACAGTGCAGCTCTCCCTCAGCACTGACCCTCCGACAGTGCGGCTCTCCCTCAGTACTGACCCTCCGACAGTGCAGCTCTCCCTCAGCACTTACCCTCCGACAGTACTGCGCTCCCTCAGCACTGACCCTCCGACAGTGCAGCTCTCCCTCAGCACTGACCCTCCGACAATGCTGCTTTCCCTCAGCACTAAACCCTCCGACAGTGCGGCGCTCCCTCAGCACTGACCCTCCGACTGTGCGGCGCTCCCTCAGTACTGACCCTCCCACAGTGCGGCACTCCCTCAGCACTGACCCTCCCACAGTGCTACTTTCCCTCAGCACTAAACCCTCCGACAGTGCGGCGCTCCCTCAGCACTGACCCTCCGACAGTGCTGGTCTCCCTCAGTACTGACCCTCCCACAGTGCGGCGCTCCCTCAGCACTGACCCCTCCGACAGTGCTGCTCTCCCTCAGCACTGACCCTCCGACAGTGCGGCGCTCCCTCAACTCTCACCCTCCGACAGTGCGGCGCTCCCTCAGCACTGACCCTCCGACAGTGCTGGTCTCCCTCAGTACTGACCCTCCCACAGTGCGGCGCTCCCTCAGCACTGACCCTCCGACAGTGCTGCTCTCCCTCAGCACTGACCCTCCGACAGTACTGCGCTCACTCAGCATTGACCCTCCGACAGTGCGGCGCTCCCTCAACATTGACCCTGCAACAGTGCAGCTCTCCCTCAGCACTGACCCTCCTACAGTGCGGCATTCCCTCAGCACTGACCCTCCTACAGTGCGGCGCTCCCTCAGCACTGACCCTCCGACAGTGCTGCTCTCCCTCAGCACTGACCCTCCGACAGTGCGGCGCTCCCCTCAACACTCACCCTTCGACAGTGCGGTGCTCCCTCTGCACTGACACTCCGACAGTGCGGCGCTCCCTCAGTACTGACCCTCCGACAGTGCGGCGCTCCCTCAGCATTGACCCTGCAGCAGTGCAGCTCTCCCTCAGCAGTGACCCTCCTACAGTGCGGCATTCCCTCAGCACTGACCCTCCGACAGTGCAGCTCTCCCTCAGCACCGACCCTCCAACAGTGCGGCGCTCCCTCAGCACTGACCCTCCGACAGTGCGGCTCTCCGTCAGCACTGACCCTCCAACATTGCGGCGCACCCTCAGCACTGACCCTCCGACAGTGCAGCTCTCCCTCAGCACTGACCCTCCGACAGTGCGGCACTCCCTCAGTCGTGACCCTCCCACAGTACGGCGATCCCTCAGGACTGACCCTCCGACAGTGCGGCTCTCCCTCAGCACTGACCCTCCGACAGTGCGGCGCTACCTCAGCACTGACCCTCCGACAGTGCGACTCTCCCTCAGTACTGATGCTCCGACCGTGCGACGCGCCCTCATCACTGACCCTCCGACAGTACTGCGCTCCCTCAGCACTGACCCTCCGACAGTGCGGGTCTCCCTCAGCACTGACCCTCCGACAGTGCGGCGCTCCCTCTGCACTGACCCTCCGACAGTGCGGCTCTCCCTCAGCACTGACCCTCCGACAGTGCAGCTCTCCCTCAGCACTGACCCTCCGACAGTGCGGCTCTCCCTCAGCACTGACCCTCCGACAGTGCAGCTCTCCCTCAGAACTGACCCTCCGACAGTGCGGCTCTCCCTCAGCACTGACCCTCCGACAGTGCGGCACACCCTCAGTAGTGACCCTCCCACAGTACGGCGATCCCTCAGCACTGACCCTCCGACAGTGCGGCTCTCCCTCAGCACTGACCCTCCTACAGTGCGGCATTCCCTTAGCACTGACCCTCCGACAGTGCGGCGCTCCCTCAGCACTGACCCTCCGACAGTGGTGCTCTCCCTCAGCACTGACCCTCGACAGTGCCGCGCTCCCTCAACACTCACCTCCGACAGTGCGGTGCTCCCCCCTGCACTGACACTCCGACAGTGCGGCTCTCCCTCAGCACTGACACTCCGACAGTGCGGCGCTCCCTCAGTACTGACCCTCCGACAGTACTGCGCTCCCCTCAGCACTGACCCTCTGACAGTGCGGCGCTGCCTCAGCATTGACCCTGCAGTAGTGCAGCTCTCCCTCAGCACTGACCCTCCTACAGTGCGGCATTCCCTCAGCACTGACCCTCCGACAGTGCAGCTCTCCCTCAGCACCGACCCTCCAACAGTGCGGCGCTCCCTCAGCACTGACCCTCCGACAGTGCGGCTCTCCGTCAGCACTGACCCTCCAACATTGCGGCGCACCCTCAGCACTGACCCTCCGACAGTGCAGCTCTCCCTCAGCACTGACCCTCCGACAGTGCGGCACTCCCTCAGTCGTGACCCTCCCACAGTACGGCGATCCCTCAGCACTGACCCTCCGACAGTGCGGCTCTCCCTCAGCGCTGACCATCCGACAGTGCGGCTCTCCCTCAGCACTGACCCTCCGACAGTGCGGCGCTACCTCAGCACTGACCCTCCGACAGTGCGAATCTCCCTCAGTACTGATGCTCCGACCGTGCGACGCTCCCTCATCACTGACCCTCCGACAGTACTGCGCACCCTCTGTACTGACCCTCCGACAGTGCGGCGCTCCCTCTGCACTGACCCTCCGACAGTGCGGCTCTCCCTCAGCACTGACCCTCCAACAGTGCGGCTCTCCCTCAGCACTGACCCTCCGACAGTGCAGCTCTCCCCTCAGCACTGACCCTCCGACAGTGCGGCGCTCCCTCAACTCTCACCCTCCGACAGTGCGGCGCTCCCTCAGCACTGACACTCCGAAAGTGCGGCTCTCCCTCAGCACTGACCCCTCCGACAGTGCGGCGCTCCCTCAGCACTGACCCTCCGACAGTACTGCGCTCCCTCAGCATTGACCCTCCGACAGTGCGGCGCTCCCTCAGCATTGACCCTGCAACAGTGCAGCTCTCCCTCAGCACTGACCCTCCTACAGTGCGGCATTCCCTCAGCACTGACCCTCCGACAGTGCGGCGCTCCCTCAGCACTGACCCTCCGACAGTGCTGCTCTCCCTCAGCACTGACCCCTCCGACAGTGCGGCGCTCCCTCAACACTCACCCTCCGACAGTGCGGTGCTCCCTCTGCACTTGACCACTCCGACAGTGCGGCGCTCCCTCAGTACTGACCCTCCGACAGTGCGGCGCTCCCCTCAGCATTGACCCTGCAGCAGTGCAGCTCTCCCTCAGCAGTGACCCTCCTACAGTGCGGCATTCCCTCAGCACTGACCCTCCGACAGTGCAACTCTCCCTCAGCACCGACCCTCCAACAGTGCGGCGCTCCCTCAGCACTGACCCTCCGACAGTGCGGCTCTCCGTCAGCACTGACCCTCCAACATTGCGGCGCACCCTCAGCACTGACCCTCCGACAGTGCAGCTCTCCCTCAGCACTGACCCTCCGACAGTGCGGCACTCCCTCAGTCGTGACCCTCCCACAGTACGGCGATCCCTCAGCACTGACCCTCCGACAGTGCGGCTCTCCCTCAGCACTGACCCTCCGACAGTGCGGCGCTACCTCAGCACTGACCCTCCGACAGTGCGGGTCTCCCTCAGCACTGACCCTCCGACAGTGCGGCGCTCCCCTCTGCACTGACCCTCCCACAGTGCGGCTCTCCCTCAGCACTGACCCTCCGACAGTGCAGCTCTCCCTCAGCCACTGACCCTCCGACAGTGCAGCTCTCCCTCAGCACTGACCCTCCGACAGTGCAGCTCTCCCTCAGCACTGACCCTCCGACAGTGCGGCACTCCCTCAGTCGTGACCCTCCCACAGTACGGCGATCCCTCCCACAGTACGGCGATCCCTCAGCACTGACCCTCCGACAGTGCGGCTCTCCCTCAGCACTGACCCTCCGACAGTGCGGCGCTACCTCAGCACTGACCCTCCGACAGTGCGGGTCTCCCTCAGCACTGACCCTCCGACAGTGCGGAGCTCCCTCTGCACTGACCCTCCGACAGTGCGGCTCTCCCTCAGCACTGACCCTCCGACAGTGCAGCTCTCCCTCAGCACTGACCCTCCGACAGTACGGCGCTCCCTCAGCACTGACCCTCCGACAGTGCGGCTCTCCCTCAGCACTGACCCTCCGACAGTGCGGCACACCCTCAGTAGTGACCCTCCCACAGTACGGCGATCCCTCAGCACTGACCCTCCGACAGTGCGGCTCTCCCTCAGCACTGACCATCCCACAGTGCGGCGCTACCTCAGCACTGACCATCCCACAGTGCGGCTCTCCCTCAGCACTGACCCTCCCACAGTGCAGCGCTCCCTCTGCACTGACCCTCCGACAGTGCGGCTCTCCCTCAGCACTGACCCTCCGACAGTGCAGCTCTCCCTCAGCACTGACCCTCCGACAGTACGGCGCTCCCTCAGCACTGACCCTCCGACAGTGCGGCTCTCCCTCAGCACTGACCCTCCGACAGTGCGGCACACCCTCAGTAGTGACCCTCCCACAGTACGGCGATCCCTCAGCACTCACCCTCCGACAGTGCGGCTCTCCCTCAGCACTGACCATCCCACAGTGCGGCGCTACCTCAGCACTGACCATCCCACAGTGCGGCTCTCCCTCAGCACTGACCCTCCCACAGTGCGGGTCTCCCTCAGCACTGACCCTCCGACAGTGCGGCGCTCCCTCAGCATTGACCCTGCAGCAGTGCAGCTCTCCCTCAGCAGTGACCCTCCTACAGTGCGGCATTCCCTCAGCACTGACCCTCCGACAGTGCAGCTCTCCCTCAGCACCGACCCTCCAACAGTGCGGCGCTCCCTCAGCACTGACCCTCCGACAGTGCGGCTCTCCGTCAGCACTGACCCTCCAACATTGCGGCGCACCCTCAGCACTGACCCTCCGACAGTGCAGCTCTCCCTCAGCACTGACCCTCCGACAGTGCGGCACTCCCTCAGTCGTGACCCTCCCACAGTACGGCGATCCCTCAGGACTGACCCTCCGACAGTGCGGCTCTCCCTCAGCACTGACCCTCCGACAGTGCGGCGCTACCTCAGCACTGACCCTCCGACAGTGCGACTCTCCCTCAGTACTGATGCTCCGACCGTGCGACGCGCCCTCATCACTGACCCTCCGACAGTACTGCGCTCCCTCAGCACTGACCCTCCGACAGTGCGGGTCTCCCTCAGCACTGACCCTCCGACAGTGCGGCGCTCCCTCTGCACTGACCCTCCGACAGTGCGGCTCTCCTCAGCACTGACCCTCCGACAGTGCAGCTCTCCCTCAGCACTGACCCTCCGACAGTGCGGCTCTCCCTCAGCACTGACCCTCCGACAGTGCAGCTCTCCCTCAGAACTGACCCTCCGACAGTGCGGCTCTTCCTCAGCACTGACCCTCCGACAGTGCGGCTCTCCCTCAGTACTGACCCTCCGACAGTGCGGCGCCCCCTCAGTACTGACCCTCCCACAGTGCGGCTGTCCCTCAGCACTGACCCTCCGACAGTGGCGGCACACCCTCAGTAGTGACCCTCCCACAGTACGGCGATCCCTCAGCACTGACCCTCCGACAGTGCGGCTCTCCCTCAGCACTGACCCTCCTACAGTGCGGCATTCCCTTAGCACTGACCCTCCGACAGTGCGGCGCTCCCTCAGCACTGACCCTCCGACAGTGGTGCTCTCCCTCAGCACTGACCCTCCGACAGTGCCGCGCTCCCTCAAACACTCACCTCCGACAGTGCGGTGCTCCCCCTGCACTGACACTCCGACAGTGCGGCTCTCCCTCAGCACTGACACTCCGACAGTGCGGCGCTCCCTCAGTACTGACCCTCCGACAGTACTGCGCTCCCTCAGCACTGACCCTCTGACAGTGCGGCGCTGCCTCAGCATTGGCCCTGCAATAGTGCAGCTCTCCCTCAGCACTGACCCTCCTACAGTGCGGCATTCCCTCAGCACTGACCCTCCGACAGTGCAGCTCTCCCTCAGCACCGACCCTCCAACAGTGCGGCGCTCCCTCAGCACTGACCCTCCGACAGTGCGGCTCTCCGTCAGCACTGACCCTCCAACATTGCGGCGCACCCTCAGCACTGACCCTCCGACAGTGCAGCCTCCCCTCAGCACTGACCCTCCGACAGTGCGGCACTCCCTCAGTCGTGACCCTCCCACAGTACGGCGATCCCTCAGCACTGACCCTCCGACAGTGCGGCTCTCCCTCAGCGCTGACCATCCGAAAGTGCGGCTCTCCCTCAGCACTGACCCTCCGACAGTGCGGCGCTACCTCAGCACTGACCCTCCGACAGTGCGAATCTCCCTCAGTACTGATGCTCCGACTGTGCGACGCTCCCTCATCACTGACCCTCCGACAGTACTGCGCACCCTCAGTACTGACCCTCCGACAGTGCGGCGCTCCCTCTGCACTGACCCTCCGACAGTGCGGCTCTCCCTCAGCACTGACCCTCCGACAGTGCGGCTCTCCCTCAGCACTGACCCTCCGACAGTGCAGCTCTCCCTCAGCACTGACCCTCCGACAGTGCGGCGCTCCCTCAACTCTCACCCTCCGACAGTGCGGCGCTCCCTCAGCACTGACACTCCGAAAGTGCGGCTCTCCCTCAGCACTGACCCTCCGACAGTGCGGCGCTCCCTCAGCACTGACCCTCCGACAGTACTGCGCTCCCTCAGCATTGACCCTCCGACAGTGCGGCGCTCCCTCAGCATTGACCCTGCAACAGTGCAGCTCTCCCTCAGCACTGACCCTCCTACAGTGCGGCATTCCCTCAGCACTGACCCTCCGACAGTGCGGCGCTCCCTCAGCACTGACCCTCCGACAGTGCTGCTCTCCCTCAGCACTGACCCTCCGACAGTGCGGCGCTCCCTCAACACTCACCCTCCGACAGTGCGGTGCTCCCTCTGCACTGACACTCCGACAGTGCGGCGTTCCCTCAGTACTGACCCTCCGACAGTGCGGCGCTCCCTCAGCATTGACCCTGCAGCAGTGCAGCTCTCCTCAGCAGTGACCCTCCTACAGTGCGGCATTCCCTCAGCACTGACCCTCCGACAGTGCAACTCTCCCTCAGCACCGACCCTCCAACAGTGCGGCGCTCCCTCAGCACTGACCCTCCGACAGTGCGGCTCTCCGTCAGCACTGACCCACCAACATTGCGGCGCACCCTCAGCACTGACCCTCCGACAGTGCAGCTCTCCCTCTGCACTGACCCTCCGACAGTGCGGCACTCCCTCAGTCGTGACCCTCCCACAGTACGGCGATCCCTCAGCACTGACCCCTCCGACAGTGCGGCTCTCCCTCAGCACTGACCCTCCGACAGTGCGGCGCTACCTCAGCACTGACCCTCCGACAGTGCGGGTCTCCCTCAGCACTGACCCTCCGACAGTGCGGCGCTCCCTCTGCACTGACCCTCCGACAGTGCAGCTCTCCCTCAGCACTGACCCTCCGACAGTGCAGCTCTCCCTCAGCACTGACCCTCCGACAGTGCAGCTCTCCCTCAGCACTGACCCTCCGACAGTGCGGCACTCCCTCAGTCGTGACCCTCCCACAGTACGGCGATCCCTCAGCACTGACCCTCCGACAGTGCGGCTCTCCCTCAGCACTGACCCTCCGACAGTGCGGCGCTACCTCAGCACTGACCCTCCGACAGTGCGGGTCTCCCTCAGCACTGACCCTCCGACAGTGCGGCGCTCCCTCTGCACTGACCCCTCCGACAGTGCGGCTCTCCTCAGCACTGACCCCCGACAGTGCAGCTCTCCCTCAGCACTGACCCTCCGACAGTACGGCGCTCCCTCAGCACTGACCCTCCGATAGTGCGGCTCTCCCTCAGCACTGACCCTCCGACAGTGCGGCACACCCTCAGTAGTGACCCTCCCACAGTACGGCGATCCCTCAGCACTGACCCTCCGACAGTGCGGCTCTCCCTCAGCACTGACCATCCCACAGTGCGGCGCTACCTCAGCACTGACCATCCCACAGTGCGGCTCTCCCTCAGCACTGACCCTCCCACAGTGCGGGTCTCCCTCAGCACTGACCCTCCCACAGTGCGGCTCTCCCTCAGCACTGACCCTCCCACAGTGCGGCTCTCCCTCAACACTGACCCTCCGACATTGCGGCGCACCCTCAGTACTGATGCTCCGACAGTGCGACGCGCCCTCATCACTGACCCTCCGACAGTACTGCGCTCCCTCAGCACTGACCATCCGACACTGCAGCGCTCCCTCAGATCTGACCCTCCGACAGTGCGGCGCTCCCTCAGTTCTGACCCTCCGACAGTGCGGCGCTCCCTCAGCACTCACCCTCCGACAGTGCAGCTCTCCCTCAGCACTGACCCTCCGACAGTGCGGCTCTCCCTCAGTACTGACCCTCCGACAGTGCAGCTCTCCCTCAGCACTGACCCTCCGCCAGTACTGCGCTCCCTCAGCACTGACCCTCCGACAGTGCGGCTCTCCCTCAGCACTGACACTCCGACAGTGCGGCGCTCCCTCAGTACTGACCCTCCGACAGTACTGCGCTCCCTCAGCACTGACCCTCCGACAGTGCGGCGCTGCCTCAGCATTGACCCTGCAATAGTGCAGCTCTCCCTCAGCACTGACCCTCCTACAGTGCGGCATTCCCTCAGCACTGACCCTCCGACAGTGCAGCTCTCCCTCAGCACCGACCCTCCAACAGTGCGGCGCTCCCTCAGCACTGACCCTCCGACAGTGCGGCTCTCCGTCAGCACTGACCCTCCGACAGTGCGGCGCTCCCTCAGCACTGACCCTCCGACTGTGCAGCGCTCCCTCAGTACTGACCCTCCCACAGTGCGGCGCTCCCTCAGCACTGACCCTCCCACAGTGCTGCTCTCCCTCAGCACTGACCCTCCCACAGGGCTGCTTTCACTCAGCACTAAACCCTCCGACAGTGCGGCGCTCCCTCAGCACTGACCCTCCGACAGTGCTGGTCTCCCTCAGTACTGACCCTCCCACAGTGCGGCGCTCCCTCAGCACTGACCCTCCGACAGTGCTGCTCTCCCTCAGCACTGACCCTCCGACAGTGCGGCGCTCCGTCAACTCTCACCCTCTGACAGTGCGGCGCTCCCTCAGCACTGACACTCCCGAAAGTGCGGCTCTCCCTCAGCACTGACCCTCCGACAGTGCGGCGCTCCCTCACCTCAGCACTGACCCTCCGACAGTGCGGCGCTCCCTCAGCATTGACCCTGCAACAGTGCAGCTCTCCTCAGCACTGACCCTCCTACAGTGCGGCATTCCCTTAGCACTGACCCTCCGACAGTGCGGCGCTCCCTCAGCACTGACCCTCCGACCAGTGGTGCTCTCCCTCAGCACTGACCCTCCGACAGTGCCGCGCTCCCTCAACACTCACCCTCCGACAGTGCGGTGCTCCCCCTGCACTGACACTCCGACAGTGCGGCTCTCCCTCAGCACTGACACTCCGACAGTGCGGCGCTCCCTCAGTACTGACCCTCCGACAGTACTGCGCTCCCTCAGCACTGACCCTCCTACAGTGCGGCATTCCCTCAGCCCTGACCCTCCGACAGTGCGGCTCTCCCTCAGCACCGACCCTCCAACAGTGCTGCGCTCCCTCAGCACTGACCCCCTCCGACAATGCGGCTCTCCGTCAGCACTGGACCCTCCAACATTGCGGCGCACCCTCAGCACTGACCCTCCGACAGTGCAGCTCTCCCTCAGCACTGACCCTCCGACAGTGCGGCACTCCCTCAGTCGTGACCCTCCACAGTACGGCGATCCCTCAGCACTGACCTCCGACAGTGCGGCTCTCCCTCAGCGCTGTCCATCCGACAGTGCGGCTCTCCCTCAGCACTGACCCTCCGACAGTGCGGCGCTACCTCAGCACTGACCCTCCGACAGTGCGACTCTCCCTCAGTGCTGATGCTCCGACCGTGCGACGCTCCCTCATCACTGACCCTCCGACAGTACTGCGCTCCCTCAGCACTGACCCTCCGACAGTGCGGGTCTCCCTCAGTACTGACCCTCCGACAGTGCGGCGCTCCCTCTGCACTGACCCTCCGACAGTGCGGCTCTCCCTCAGCACTGACCCTCCGACAGTGCAGCTCTCCCTCAGCACTGACCCTCCGACAGTGCGACTCTCCCTCAGCACTGACCCTCCGACAGTGCGGCGCTCCCTCAGTACTGACGCTGCACAGTGCGGCTCTCCCTCAGCACTGACCCTCCGACAGTACTGCACTACGTCAGCACTGACCCTCCGACATTGCGGCTCTCCCCTCAGCACTGACCCTCCGACAGTGCAGCTCTCCCTCAGAACTGACCCTCCGACAGTGCGGCTCTTCCTCAGCACTGACCCTCCGACTGTGCGGCTCTCCCTCAGCACTGACCCTCCGACAGTGCGGCGCTGCCTCAGCACTGACCCTCCCACAGTGCGGCACACCCTCAGTAGTGACCCTCCCACAGTACGGCGAATCCCTCAGCACTGACCCTCCGACAGTGCGGCTCTCCCTCAGCACTGACCATCCCACAGTGCGGCTCTCCCTCAGCACTGACCCTCCCACAGTGCGGGTCTCCCTCAGCACTGACCCTCCCACAGTGCGGCTCTCCCTCAGCACTGACCCTCCCACAGTGCGGCTCTCCCTCAACACTGACCCTCCGACATTGCGGCGCACCCTCAGAACTGACCCTCCGACAGTGCGACTCTCCCTCAGCACTGACCCTCCCACAGTGCGGCACTCCCTCAGCACTGACCCTCCGACAGTGCGACTCTCCCTCAGTACTGATGCTCCGACAGTGCGACGCGCCCTCATCACTGACCCTCCGACAGTACTGCGCTCCCTCAGCACTGACCATCCGACACTGCAGCGCTCCCTCAGATCTGACCCTCCGACAGTGCGGCACTCCCTCAGATCTGACCCTCCGACAGTGCGGCGCTCCCTCAGTTCTGACCTTCCGACAGTGCGGCGCTCCCTCAGCACTGACCCTCCCACAGTGCGGCTGTCCCTCAGCACTGACCCTCCGACAGTGCGGCGCTCCCTCAGTACTGACCCTCCGACTGTACTCGCGCTCCCTCAGCACTGACCCGCCGACAGTGCGGCGCTCCCTCAGCATTGACCCTGCAACAGTGCAGCTCTCCCTCAGCACTGACCCTCCTACAGTGCGGCATTCCCTCAGCACTGACCCTCCGACAGTGCAGCTCTCCCTCAGCACCAACCCTCCCACAGTGCGGCGATCCCTCAGCACTGACCCTCCGACAGTGCGGCGCTCCCCTCAGCACTGACCCTCCGACAGTGCGGCTCTCCCTCAGCACTGACCCTCCGACAGTGCGGCGCTCCCTCAGCACTGACCCTCCGACAGTGCAGCGCTCCCTCAGAACTGACCCTCCGACAGTGCGGCTCTCCCTCAGCACTGACCCTCCGACAGTGCGGCTCTCCCTCAGCACTGACCATCCGACAGTGCGACTCTCCCTCAGTACTGATGCTCCGACCGTGCGACGCTCCCTCCTCACTGACCCTCCGACAGTACTGCGATCCCTCAGCACTGACCCTCCGACAGTGCGGGTCTCCCTCAGCACTGACCCTCTGACAGTGCGGCACTCCCTCAGCACTTATCCTCCGACAGTGCGGCACTCCCTCAGCACTGATCCTCCGACAGTGCGGCACTCCCTCAGCACTGACACTCCGACAGTGCGGCTCTCCCTCAGCATTGACCCTCCGACAGTGCGGCTGTCCCTCAGCACTGACCCTCCGACAGTGCGGCTCTCCCTCAGCATTGACCCTCCCACAATGCGGCTCTCCCTCAGCACTGACCCTCCGACAGTGCGGCTCTCCCTCAGCACTGACCCTCCGACAGTGCGGCTCTCCCTCAGCACTGACTCTCCGACAGTGCAGCTCTCCCTCAGCACTGACCCTCCGACAGTGCAGCTCTCCCTCAGCACTGACGCTCCAACAGTGCGGCTCTCCCTCTGTACTGACCCTCCCACAGTGCGGCTCTCCCTCAGCACTGACCCTCCCACAGTGCGGGTCTCCCTCAGCACTGACCCTCCCACAGTGCGGCTCTCCCTCAGCACTGACCCTCCCACAGTGCGGCACTCCCTCAGCACTGACCCTCCCACAGTGCGGCTCTCCCTCAGCACTGACCCTCCGACAGTGCGACTCTCCCTCAGCACTGACCCTCCGACAGTACTGCGCTCCCTCAGCACTGACCATCCGACACTGCAGCGCTCCCTCAGATCTGACCCTCCGACAGTGCGGCGCTCCCTCAGTCCTGTCCCTCCGACAGTGCGGCGCTCCCTCAGCACTGACCCTCCGACAGTGCGGATCTCCCTCAGTACTGACCCTCCGACAGTGCGGATCTCCCTCAGTACTGACCCTCCGACAGTGCAGCTCTCCCTCAGCACTGACCCTCCGACAGTACTGCGCTCCCTCAGCACTGACCCTCCGACAGTGCAGCTCTCCCTCAGCACTGACCCTCCGACAATGCTGCTTTCCCTCAGCACTAAACCCTCCGACAGTGCGGCGCTCCCTCAGCACTGACCCTCCGACTGTGCGGCGCTCCCTCAGCACTGACCCTCCGACAGTGCGGCTCTCCCTCAGCACTGACCCTCCGACAGTGCGGCGCTCCCTCAGCACTGACCCTCCGACTGTGCGGCGCTCCCTCAGGACTGACCCTCCGACAGTGCGGCGCTCCCTCAGCACTGACCCTCCGACTGTGCGGCGCTCCCTCAGTACTGACCCTCCCACAGTGCGGCGCTCCCTCAGCACTGACCCTCCCACAGTGCGGCGCTCCCTCAGGACTGACCCTCCGACAGTGCAGCTCTCCCTCAGCACTGACCCTCCGACAGTGCGGCGCTCCCTCAGTCGTGACCCTCCCACAGTACGGCGATCCCTCAGCACTGACCCTCCGCCAGTGCGGCTCTCCCTCAGCGCTGACCATCCGACAGTGCGGCTCTCCCTCAGCACTGACCCTCCGACAGTGCGGCTCTCCCTCAGCACTGACCCTCCGACACTGCGGCGCTCCCTCAGCACTGACCCTCCGACTGTGCGGCGCTCCCTCAGTACTGACCCTCCCACAGTGCGGCGCTCCCTCAGCACTGACCCTCCCACAGTGCGGCGCTCCCTCAGGACTGACCCTCCGACAGTGCAGCTCTCCCTCAGCACTGACCCTCCGACAGTGCGGCACTCCCTCAGTCGTGACCCTCCCACAGTACGGCGATCCCTCAGCACTGACCCTCCGCCAGTGCGGCTCTCCCTCAGCGCTGACCATCCGACAGTGCGGCTCTCCCTCAGCACTGACCCTCCGACAGTGCGGCTCTCCCTCAGCACTGACCATCCGACAGTGCGACTCTCCCTCAGTACTGATGCTCCGACCGTGCGACGCTCCCTCCTCACTGACCCTCCGACAGTACTGCGATCCCTCAGCACTGACCCTCCGACAATGCGGGTCTCCCTCAGTACTGACCCTCCGACAGTGCGGCGCTCCCTCAGCACTGACCCTCCGACATTGCGGCGCACCCTCAGCACTGACCCTCCGACAGTACTCGCGCTCCCTCAGCACTGACCCTCCCACAGTGCGGCGCTCCCTCAGCATTGACCCTGCAACAGTGCAGCTCTCCCTCAGCAGTGACCCTCCGACAGTGCGGCACTCCCTTAGTCGTGACCCTCCCACAGTACGGCGATCCCTCAGCACTGACCCTCCGACAGTGCGGCTCTCCCTCAGCGCTGACCATCCGACAGTGCGGCTCTCCCTCAGCACTGACCCTCCGACAGTGCGGCGATACCTCAGCACTGACCCTCCGACAGTGCGAATCTCCCTCAGTACTGATGCTCCGACAGTGCGACGCTCCCTCATCACTGACCCTCCGACAGTACTGCGCACCCTCAGCACTGACCCTCCGACAGTGCGGGTCTCCCTCAGTACTGACCCTCCGACAGTGCGGCGCTCCCTCTGCACTGACCCTCCGACAATGCGGCTCTCCCTCAGCACTGACCCTCCGACAGTGCAGCTCTCCCTCAGCACTGACCCTCCGACAGTGCGGCTCTCCCTCAGCACTGACCTCCCACAGTGCGGCTCTCCCTCAGCACTGACCCTCCGACAGTACTGCGCTCCGTCAGCACTGACCCTCCGACATTGCGGCTCTCCCTCAGCACTGACCCTCCGACAGTGCGGCACACCCTCAGTACTGACCCTCCCACTGTACGGCGATCCCTCAGCACTGACCCTCCGACAGTGCGGCTCTCCCTCAGCACTGACCATCCCACAGTGCGGCGCTCCCTCAGCGCTGACCCTCCCACAGTGCGGGTCTCCCTCAGCACTGACCCTCCCACAGTGCGGCTCTCCCTCAGCACTGACCCTCCCACAGTGCGGCTCTCCCTCAACACTGACCCTCCGACATTGCGGCGCACCCTCATAACTGACCCTCCGACAGTGCGACTCTCCCTCAGCACTGACCCTCCGACAGTGCGACTCTCCCTCAGTACTGATGCTCCGACAGTGCGACGCGCCCTCATCACTGACCCTCCGACAGTACTGCGCTCCCTCAGCACTGACCATCCGACACTGCAGCGCTCCCTCAGATCTGACCCTCCGACAGTGCGGCGCTCCCTCAGTTCTGACCCTCCGACAGTGCGGCGCTCCCTCAGCACTCACCCTCCGACAGTGCAGCTCTCCCTCAGCACTGACCCTCCGACAGTTAGGCTCTCCCTCAGTACTGACCCTCCGACAGTGCAGCTCTCCCTCAGCACTGACCCTCCGACAGTACTGCGCTCCCTCAGCACTGACCCTCCGACAGTGCAGCTCTCCCTCAGCACTGACCCTCCGACAATGCTGCTTTTCCTCAGCACTAAACCCTCCGACAGTGCGGCGCTCCCTCAGCACTGACCCTCCGACAGTGCGGCTGTCCCTCAGCACTGACCCTCCGACAGTGCGGCGCTCCCTCAGCACTGACCCTCCCACAGTGCGGCGCTCCCTCAGCACTGACCCTCCCACAGTGCGGCGCTCCCTCAGGACTGACCCTCCGACAGTGCTGCTCTCCCTCAGCACTGACCCTCCGACAGTGCGGCGCTCCCTCAACACTCACCCTCAGACAGTGCGGCGCTCCCTCAGCACTGACACTCCAACAGTGCGGCTCTCCCTCAGCACTGACCCTCCGACAGTGCGGCGCTCCCTCAGTACTGACCCTCCGACAGTACTGCGCTCCCTCAGCATTGACCCTCCGACAGTGCGGCGCTCCCTCAGCATTGACCCTGCAACAGTGCAGCTCTACCTCAGCACTGACGCTCCTACAGTGCGGCATTCCCTCAGAACTGACAGTCCGACAGTGCGGCGCTCCTTCAGCACTGACCCTCTGACAGTGCGGCGCACCCTCAGCACTGACCCTCCGACAGTACTGCGCTCCCTCAGCACTGACCCTCTGACAGTGCGGCTCTCCCTCAGCACTGACCCTCCGACAGTGCGGCGCTCCCTCAGTACTGACCCTCCCACAGTGCGGAGCTCCCTCAGCACTGACCCCGCCCACAGTGCGGCTTTCCCTCTGCACTGACCCTCCGACAGTGCGGCGCTCCCTCAGCATTGACCCTCCGACAGTGCGGCTGTCCCTCAGCACTGACCCTCCGACAGTGCGGCTCTCCCTCAGCACTGACCCTCCCACAGTGCGGCTCTCCCTCAGCACTGACCCTCCAACAGTGCGGCGTTCCCTCAGCACTGATCCTCCGACAGTGCGGCTCTCCCTCAGCACTGACCCTCCGACAGTGCGAATCTCCCTCAGTACTGATGCTCCGACCGTGCGACGCTCCCTCATCACTGACCCTCCGACAGTACTGCGCACCCTCAGCACTGACCCTCCGACAGTGCGGGTCTCCCTCAGTACTGACACTCCGACAGTGCGGCGCTCCCTCTGCACTGACCCTCCGACAGTGCGGCTCTCCCTCAGCACTGACCCTCCGACAGTGCAGCTCTCCCTCAGCACTGACCCTCCGACAGTGCGGCTCTCCCTCAGCACTGACCCTCCGAGAGTGCAGCTCTCCCTCAGCGCTGACCCTCCGACAGTGCGGCGCTCCCTCAGTACTGACCCTCCGACATTGCGGCTCTCCCTCAACACTGACCCTCCGACAGTGCGGCTCTCCCTCAGTACTGACCCTCCGACAGTGCGGCTCTCCCTCAGCACTGACCCTCCGACAGTGCGGCTCTTCCTCAGCACTGACCCTCCGACAGTGCGGCTCTCCCTCAGCACTGACCCTCCGACAGTGCGGCTCTCCCTCAGCCCTGACCCTCCGACAGTGCGGCACACCCTCAGTAGTGACCCTCCCACTGTACGGCGATCCCTCAGCACTGTCCCTCCGACAGTGCGGCTCTCCCTCAGCACTGACCATCCCACAGTGCGGGTCTCCCTCAGCACTGACCCTCCCACAGTGCGGCTCTCCCTCAGCACTGACCCTCCCACAGTGCGGCTCTCCCTCAACACTGACCCTCCGACATTGCGGCGCACCCTCATAACTGACCCTCCGACAGTGCGACTCTCCCTCAGCACTGACCCTCCGACAGTGCGACTCTCCCTCAGTACTGATGCTCCGACAGTGCGACGCGCCCTCATCACTGACCCTCCGACAGTACTGCGCTCCCTCAGCACTGACCATCCGACACTGCAGCGCTCCCTCAGATCTGACCCTCCGACAGTGCGGCGCTCCCTCAGTTCTGACCCTCCGACAGTGCGGCGCTCCCTCAGCACTCACCCTCCGACAGTGCAGCTCTCCCTCAGCACTGACCCTCCGACAGTTCGGCTCTCCCTCAGTACTGACCCTCCGACAGTGCAGCTCTCCCTCAGCACTGACCCTCCGACAGTACTGCGCTCCCTCAGCACTGACCCTCCGACAGTGCAGCTCTCCCTCAGCACTGACCCTCCGACAATGCAGCTCTCCCTCAGCACTGACCCTCCGACTGTGCGGCGCTCCCTCAGTACTGACCCTCCCACAGTGCGGCGCTCCCTCAGCACTGACCCTCCCACAGTGCGGCGCTCCCTCAGGACTGACCCTCCGACAGTGCTGCTCTCCCTCAGCACTGACCCTCCGACAGTGCGGCGCTCCCTCAACACTCACCCTCTGACAGTGCGGCGCTCCCTCAGCACTGACCCTCCGACAGTGCGGCTCTCCCTCAGCACTGACCCTCCGACAGTGCGGCGCTCCCTCAGTACTGACCCTCCGACAGTACTGCGCTCCCTCAGCATTGACCCTCCGACAGTGCGGCGCTCCCTCAGCATTGACCCTGCAACAGTGCAGCTCTACCTCAGCACTGACGCTCCTTCAGTGCGGCATTCCCTCAGCACTGACCCTCCAACAGTGCGGCGCTCCCTCAACACTGACCCTCCGACATTGCGGCGCACCCTCAGAACTGACCCTCCGACAGTGCGGCTCTCCCTCAGCACTGACCGTCCGACAGTGCGTCGCTCCCTCAGCACTGACCCTCTGACAGTGCGGCGCACCCTCAGCACTGACCCTCCGACAGTACTGCGCTCCCTCAGCACTGACCCTCCGACAGTGCGGAGCTCCCTCAGCACTGACCCGCCCACAGTGCGGCTTTCCCTCAGCACTGACCCTCCGACAGTGCGGCGCTCCCTCACCATTGTCCCTCCGACAGTGCGGCTGTCCCTCAGCACTGACCCTCCGACAGTGCGGCTCTCCCTCAGCACTGACCCTCCCACAGTGCGGCTCTCCCTCAGCACTGACCCTCCAACAGTGCGGCGTTCCCTCAGCACTGACCCTCCGACAGTGCGGCTCTCCCTCAGCACTGACCCTCCGACAGTGCGAATCTCCCTCAGTACTGATGCTCCGACCGTGCGACACTCCCTCATCACTGACCCTCCGACAGTACTGCGCACCCTCAGCACTGACCCTCCGACAGTGCGGGTCTCCCTCAGTACTGACCCTCCGACAGTGCGGCGCTCCCTCTGCACTGACCCTCCGACAGTGCAGCTCTCCCTCAGCACTGACCCTCCGACAGTGCGGCTCTCCCTCAGCACTGACCCTCCCACAGTGCGGCGCTCCCTCAGCACTGACCCTCCGACAGTGCGGCTCTCCCTCAGCACTGACCCTCCTACAGTGCGGCTCTCCCTCAGCACTGACCCTCCGACAGTGCAGCTCTCCCTCAGCGCTGACCCTCCGACAGTGCGGCGCTCCCTCAGTACTGACGCTCCAACAGTGCAGCGCTCCCTCAGCACTGACCCTCCGACAGTACTGCGCTCCGTCAGCACTGACCCTCCGACATTGCGGCTCTCCCTCAGCACTGACCCTCCGACAGTGCGGCTCTCCCTCAGTACTGACCCTCCGACAGTGCGGCTCTCCCTCAGCACTGACCCTCCGACAGTGCGGCTCTTCCTCAGCACTGACCCTCCGACAGTGCGGCTCTCCCTCAGCACTGACCCTCCGACAGTGCGGCTCTCCCTCAGCACTGACCCTACGACAGTGCGGCACACCCTCAGTAGTGACCCTCCCACTGTACGGCGATCCCTCAGCACTGACCCTCCGACAGTGCGGCTCTCCCTCAGCACTGACCATCCCACAGTGATGCTCTCCCTCAGCACTGACCCTCCGACAGTGCGGCTCTCCCTCAGCACTGACCATCCCACAGTGCGGCTCTCCCTCAGCACTGACCCTCCCACAGTGCGGGTCTCCCTCAGCACTGACCCTCCCACAGTGCGGCTCTCCCTCAGCACTGACCCTCCCACAGTGCGGCTCTCCCTCAACACTGACCCTCCGACATTGCGGCGCACCCTCATAACTGACCCTCCGACAGTGCGACTTTCCCTCAGCACTGACCCTCCGACAGTGCGACTCTCCCTCAGTACTGATGCTCCGACAGTGCGACGCGCCCTCATCACTGACCCTCCGACACTGCAGCGCTCCCTCAGGTCTGACCCTCCGACAGTGCGGCGCTCCCTCAGTTCTGACCCTCCGACAGTGCGGCGCTCCCTCAGCACTCACCCTCCGACAGTGCAGCTCTCCCTCAGCACTGACCCTCCGACAGTTCGGCTCTCCCTCAGTACTGACCCTCCGACAGTGCAGCTCTCCCTCAGCACTGACCCTCCGACAGTACTGCGCTCCCTCAGCACTGACCCTCCGACAGTGCGGCGCTCCCTCAGCACTGACCCTCCGACAGTGCGGCTGTCCCTCAGCACTGACCCTCCGACAGTGCGGCACTCCCTCAGCACTGACCCTCCGACAGTGCGGCGCTCCCTCAGCACTGACCCTCCGACTGTGCGGCGCTCCCTCAGTACTGACCCTCCCACAGTGCGGCGCTCCCTCAGCACTGACCCTCCCACAGTGCGGCGCTCCCTCAGGACTGACCCTCCGACAGTGCTGCTCTCCCTCAGCACTGACCCTCCGACAGTGCGGCGCTCCCTCAACACTCACCCTCTGACAGTGCGGCGCTCCCTCAGCACTGACACTCCGACAGTGCGGCTCTCCCTCAGCACTGACCCTCCGACAGTGCGGCGCTCCCTCAGTACTGACCCTCCGACAGTGCGGCGTTCCCTCAGCACTGACCCTCGGACAGTGCGGCTCTCCCTCAGCACTGACCCTCCGACAGTGCGGCGCTCCCTCAGCATTGACCCTGCAACAGTGCAGCTCTACCTCAGCACTGACCCTCCTACAGTGCGGCATTCCCTCAGCACTGACCCTCCAACAGTGCGGCGCTCCCTCAACACTGACCCTCCGACATTGCGGCTCTCCCTCAGCACTGACCCTCCGACAGTGCGGCACTCCCGCAGCACTGACCCTCCGACATTGCGGCGCACCCTCAGAACTGACCCTCCGACAGTGCGGCTCTCCCTCAGCAATGACCGTCCGACAGTGCGGCGCTCCCTCAGCACTGACCCTCTGACAGTGCGGCGCACCCTCAGCACTGACCCTCCGACAGTACTGCGCTCCCTCAGCACTGACCCTCTGACAGTGCGGCTCTCCCTCAGCACTGACCCTCCGACAGTGCGGAGCTCCCTCAGCACTGACCCGCCCACAGTGCGGCTTTCCCTCAGCACTGACCCTCCGACAGTGCGGCATTCCCTCAGCACTGACCCTCTGACAGTGCGGCTCTCCCTCAGCACTGACCCTCCGACAGTGCGGCTCTCCCTCAGCACTGACCCTCCCACAGTGCGGCTCTCCCTCAGCACAGACCCTCCAACAGTGCGGCGTTCCCTCAGCACTGACCCTCCGACAGTGCGGCTCTCCCTCAGCACTGACTCTCCGACAGTGCGGCTCTCCCTCAGCACTGACCCTCCGACAGTGCGGCGCTCCCTCAGTACTGACGCTCCAACAGTGCGTCGCTCCCTCAGCACTGACCCTCCGACAGTGCGGCGCTCCCTCTGCACTGACCCTCCGACAGTGCGGCTCTCCCTCAGCACTGACCCTCCCACAGTGCGGCGCTCCCTCAGCACTGACCCTCCGACAGTGCGGCTCTCCCTTGGCACTGACCCTCCGACAGTGCGGCGCTCCCTCAGTCCTGACCCTCTTACAGTGCGGCTCTCCCTCAGCACTGACCCTCCCACAGTGCGGCTCTCCCTCAGCACTGACCCTCCCACAGTGCAGCTGTCTCTCAACACTGACCCTCCGACAGTGCGGCTCTCCATCAGCACTGACCCTCCCACAGTGCTGCGCTCCCTCAGCACTGACCCTCCCACAGTGCGGCGCTCCCTCAGCACTTACCCTCCGACAGTGCGGCGCTCCCTCAGCACTGACCCTCCCACAGTGCGGCAGTCCCTCAGTACTGACCCTCCGACAGTGCGGCTCTCCCTCTGCGCTGACCCTCCCACAGTGCGTCGCTCCCTCAGCACTGACCCTCCCACAGTGCGGCTCTCCCTCAGCACCTACCCTCCAACAGTGCGGCGTTCCCTCAGCACTGACCCTCCGACAGTGCGGCTCTCCCTCAGCACTGACCCTCCGACAGTGCGGCTCTCCCTCAGCACTGACCCTCCGACAGTACAGCTCTCCCTCAGCACTGACCCTCCGACAGTGCGGCTCTCCCTCAGCACTGACCCTCCTACAGTGCGGCTCTCCCTCAGCACTGACCCTCCCACAGTGCGGCTCTCCCTCAGCACTGACCCTCCCACAGTGCGGCAGTCCCTCAGTACTGACCCTCCGACAGTGCGGCTCTCCCTCAGCGCTGACCATCCCACAGTGCGGCGTTACCTCAGCACTGACCCTCCGACAGTGCAGCTCTCCCTCAGCACTGACTCTCCGACAGTGCGGCTCTCCCTCAGCACTGACGCTCCGACAGTGCGGCTCTCCCTCAGCACTGACCCTCCGACAGTGCGGCGCTCCCTCAGTACTGACGCTCCAACAGTGCGGCGTTCCCTCAGCACTGACCCTCCGACAGTGCGGCTCTCCCTCAGCACTGACCCTCCGACAGTGCGGCTCTCCCTCAGCACTGACCCTCCGACAGTGCGGCTCTCCCTCAGCACTGACCCTCCCACAGTGCGGCTCTCCCTCAGCACTGACCCTCCAACAGTGCGGCGTTCCCTCAGCACTGACCCTCCGACAGTGCGGCTCTCCCTCAGCACTGACCCTCCGACAGTGCGAATCTCCCTCAGTACTGATGCTCCGACCGTGCGACGCTCCCTCATCACTGACCCTCCGACAGTACTGCGCACCCTCAGCACTGACCCTCCGACAGTGCGGGTCTCCCTCAGTACTGACCCTCCGACAGTGCGGCGCTCCCTCTGCACTGACCCTCCGACAGTGCGGCTCTCCCTCAGCACTGACCCTCCGACAGTGCAGCTCTCCCTCAGCACTGACCCTCCGACAGTGCGGCTCTCCCTCAGCACTGACCCTCCGACAGTGCAGCTCTCCCTCAGCGCTGACCCTCCGACAGTGCGGCGCTCCCTCAGTACTGACGCTCCAACAGTGCAGCGCTCCCTCAGCACTGACCCTCCGACAGTACTGCGCTCCGTCAGCACTGACCCTCCGACAGTGCGGCTCTCCCTCAGCACTGACCCTCCGACAGTGCGGCACACCCTCAGTAGTGACCCTCCCACTGTACGGCGATCCCTCAGCACTGACCCTCCGACAGTGCGGCTCTCCCTCAGCACTGACCATCCCACAGTGATGCTCTCCCTCAGCACTGACCCTCCGACAGTGCGGCTCTCCCTCAGCACTGACCATCCCACAGTGCGGCTCTCCCTCAGCACTGACCCTCCCACAGTGCGGGTCTCCCTCAGCACTGACCCTCCCACAGTGCGGCTCTCCCTCAGCACTGACCCTCCCACAGTGCGGCTCTCCCTCAACACTGACCCTCCGACATTGCGGCGCACCCTCATAACTGACCCTCCGACAGTGCGACTTTCCCTCAGCACTGACCCTCCGACAGTGCGACTCTCCCTCAGTACTGATGCTCCGACAGTGCGACGCGCCCTCATCACTGACCCTCCGACACTGCAGCGCTCCCTCAGGTCTGACCCTCCGACAGTGCGGCGCTCCCTCAGTTCTGACCCTCCGACAGTGCGGCGCTCCCTCAGCACTCACCCTCCGACAGTGCAGCTCTCCCTCAGCACTGACCCTCCGACAGTTCGGCTCTCCCTCAGTACTGACCCTCCGACAGTGCAGCTCTCCCTCAGCACTGACCCTCCGACAGTACTGCGCTCCCTCAGCACTGACCCTCCGACAATGCTGCTTTTCCTCAGCACTAAACCCTCCGACAGTGCGGCGCTCCCTCAGCACTGACCCTCCGACAGTGCGGCTGTCTCTCAGCACTGACCCTCCGACAGTGCGGCACTCCCTCAGCACTGACCCTCCGACAGTGCGGCGCTCCCTCAGCACTGACCCTCCGACTGTGCGGCGCTCCCTCAGTACTGACCCTCCCACAGTGCGGCGCTCCCTCAGCACTGACCCTCCCACAGTGCGGCGCTCCCTCAGGACTGACCCTCCGACAGTGC
Organism: Isurus oxyrinchus; assembly: GCA_026770705.1. NCBI lineage: Eukaryota > Metazoa > Chordata > Chondrichthyes > Lamniformes > Lamnidae > Isurus > Isurus oxyrinchus. Next base: position 74,651 of record JANJGN010002328.1, read on the forward strand.
TGCTCTCCCTCAGCACTGACCCTCCGACAGTGCGGCGCTCCCTCAACACTCACCCTCTGACAGTGCGGCGCTCCCTCAGCACTGACACTCCGACAGTGCGGCTCTCCCTCAGCACTGACCCTCCGACAGTGCGGCGCTCCCTCAGTACTGACCCTCCGACAGTGCGGCGTTCCCTCAGCACTGACCCTCGGACAGTGCGGCTCTCCCTCAGCACTGACCCTCCGACAGTGCGGCGCTCCCTCAGCATTGACCTGCAACAGTGCAGCTCTACCTCAGCACTGACCCTCCTACAGTGCGGCATTCCCTCAGCACTGACCCTCCAACAGTGCGGCGCTCCCTCAACACTGACCCTCCGACATTGCGGCTCTCCCTCAGCACTGACCCTCCGACAGTGCGGCACTCCCGCAGCACTGACCCTCCGACATTGCGGCGCACCCTCAGAACTGACCCTCCGACAGTGCGGCTCTCCCTCAGCACTGACCGTCCGACAGTGCGGCGCTCCCTCAGCACTGACCCTCTGACAGTGCGGCGCACCCTCAGCACTGACCCTCCGACAGTACTGCGCTCCCTCAGCACTGACCCTCTGACAGTGCGGCTCTCCCTCAGCACTGACCCTCCGACAGTGCGGAGCTCCCTCAGCACTGACCCGCCCACAGTGCGGCTTTCCCTCAGCACTGACCCTCCGACAGTGCGGCATTCCCTCAGCACTGACCCTCTGACAGTGCGGCTCTCCCTCAGCACTGACCCTCCCGACAGTGCGGCTCTCCCTCAGCACTGACCCTCCCACAGTGCGGCTCTCCCTCAGCACAGACCCTCCAACAGTGCGGCGTTCCCTCAGCACTGACCCTCCGACAGTGCGGCTCTCCCTCAGCACTGACCCTCCGACAGTGCGGCTCTCCCTCAGCACTGACTCTCCGACAGTGCGGCTCTCCCTCAGCACTGACCCTCCGACAGTGCGGCGCTCCCTCAGTACTGACGCTCCAACAGTGCGTCGCTCCCTCAGCACTGACCCTCCGACAGTGCGGCGCTCCCTCTGCACTGACCCTCCGACAGTGCGGCTCTCCCTCAGCACTGACCCTCCCACAGTGCGGCGCTCCCTCAGCACTGACCCTCCGACAGTGCGGCTCTCCCTTGGCACTGACCCTCCGACAGTGCGGCGCTCCCTCAGTCCTGACCCTCTTACAGTGCGGCTCTCCCTCAGCACTGACCCTCCCACAGTGCGGCTCTCCCTCAGCACTGACCCTCCCACAGTGCAGCTGTCTCTCAACACTGACCCTCCGACAGTGCGGCTCTCCATCAGCACTGACCCTCCCACAGTGCTGCGCTCCCTCAGCACTGACCCTCCCACAGTGCGGCGCTCCCTCAGCACTTACCCTCCGACAGTGCGGCGCTCCCTCAGCACTGACCCTCCCACAGTGCGGCAGTCCCTCAGTACTGACCCTCCGACAGTGCGGCTCTCCCTCTGCGCTGACCCTCCCACAGTGCGTCGCTCCCTCAGCACTGACCCTCCCACAGTGCGGCTCTCCCTCAGCACCTACCCTCCAAC